>PVHY01002088.1:0-135763 GCA_004024945.1 Uropsilus gracilis | reverse complement strand
CAACAAGAATTGCTGGTGAGGATGTGGAGAGAAAGGAACACTACTACACTGTTGGTGGGAATGTAAACTAGTCCAACCACTATGGAAAGCTGTATGGAGGACCCTCAAGTTAATGAAAATGGAATTACCATTTGACCCAGCAATTGCTCTCTTGGGAATCTACCCAAAAGAGACCTATATGTGGGTACAAAGGGACACACACCTGTGCTCGGATGTTTACTGCAGCACAACTTATAATTGCAAGGACATGGAAGCAACCTAAATGCCCCAAAACAGATGACTGGATGAAAAAGATGTGCTACATATACACAATGGAATATTATGCATCAATTAAAAATGACAAATTTGATGAATTTATGGAAACCTGGATGTACCTAGAAGAAATCATTCTAGCAGAAACGAGCCAGATAGAAAGGGACAGAAACCAAATGGTTTCACTAATATATGGTCAACCAAATGAAACTGCACAAGGGGAGAATGGGGACCAGCTGGAGCGGGTGGGAAGGGCAGGTTGTGGGTGACCCCCAGGGACTGAAATGATGTGAAATATATGTAAATAAATTAATTAAATTTAAAAAATAAAATAAAATAAATTAAAAAAAAACTCCGTATAGTATTACTGTGTTGTTGTCATAATGTAATGTCTATGTAATCATAATGTAATAATCATAATGTAATGTATATGTAATCATAATGTAATGTCTATGTCTCTTGTTACCTTTTATGAATTAGAAATCTACATTATCTGATATAACTGTGTGCTATGTGTGTATTTTTATTAATATGTTTGGAAAACTTGTAGAGATTGTCATTTAGCTATTAAATTATAGCTGTTTTATAGGTTATTAGAAAGGCTAAATAATTTGTTCAAATCCCTGAAAAAAAAATCAGATTTCCCTCCTGGGAGTTGGGAATTGGAACTCTAGGAGTTTGATTTATTTATAGGAAGCCGAAGCACAAAGGTCAGGTACTGAAGTGCCACTAGAAAACACATCATGAGTGATGAGCCAAAAAAAGTGATTAAGTAGAAGAAAAGACTGAATGATCTGAAGATAAAAATAAGAGCAAAAACTAAACAAAAGAGAAAAGTATTGCAAATCAAAAATAAACCTGAGACCACAGTACTTTCAGTTTCGGTAGCCACAAGACTTTGACATACTTTTTTGTCCCTTGATGGTAATTGGTTAGCATATTGCCTGTTCTCTCAAAATAAATTCATCTTACTTGATCCACTCAAGGGCATCTGTTTCTTTCTTAATATGTTATGTCTCAGTAAGTGTCTTTTTTAATTGCTCTACTTCATTCTTGATGAAGCTTCACTTGGAGTTTTGATTCATACACCTGTAATAATCTTACAGAAAAAGGGGGATTTTCAGAGAAAAGACAGGAATATTTGAGCAGAATCATATCTGTCTTAATGGGGTTTGGTGTTGTCTCAGGGATTTTAGATTCTGAGGATCCATAAGAATCTATCTGAAAATTGCAAGATAATCATTTAAGATAATTTTGCAAGTTGCAAGATTCATGTAAAAGAGTGAAAAGAATAATTACATTTAACTACTATTGCTTAGAATTACCTTAGATATAAATTTAGGGTCAAAATATGGTAAGATTTTGACCAGAACAAAATAAAGAAGAAATGAATTGCCTTGGAAGATGATGTAGTTCTTCTCAGTAACAGTCTGAGAAGTATCTGGAAAAGCAGTCAGAAGTGGAGTTAGAGGTTAATGAAATAAGAAATAGTGATTGAGCTGTTTTTCCAACACTTAGGTTTTATTTAAATGATTTCACTTTGGTCATAATCATATAATTTCTTTTACTATTCAGTATTCTATAAAATATGTATAGTATATTAACACTAATGATTTTTTTATAAAACATCAACATGTGCAAGGGCACAAAATATTTTAATTTTAAAATTACATATGATATAAGAAATCTCAGTAGCTCAATAAAGAGATTAGCAATATAAACACACAGAGACACATGCATACTGCTCTCACTCTCTAGACTACCACTCCACACACACAAAAGGCACAGGCATACTGCACCTGCATAATTACACACACACACACACACACACACACACACACACTTTTGGGGAAAAATGCTGAACACAATACCATTAACTTTACTATAAATGGGATAAAAAAGGGGGCAAATTTAAAATTTTCTAGTTCATAAACATTGTAGCCTCTAATAAGTATATTTTAGTAATATATGCTAAAAAGAGGGTGAAGAGAGTTTGATTTAGTTATCTGTTTGTAGTGGTTGGGTTATAGTCTGTTAAAAAAAATTTTCCTGAAATAAACTTTTAATGGATAATACATAAAGATGTTTAAGAAATAATGAATAAAATTTGGAAAAATAATGTATACTGCAGATGTTAATGCCCAGTATTATACAGCCCACTTGCATACTATACTAAAGTGAAATAATATTATTATCTATTTTATTAATTTCACATGAATAAATTATGACATTTCTCGTAATATGATTACCTATGATCTTTTATTTTTGGAAAATATTAAATTCCAAATGACATTTTTTAGCCTCAAAAAAGTTTAGAAGACTATATAAAGCCCAAATACTTCCAGAAATGATTTTTATTATTACAAACATGAATATAATGAATTTGCTAGATACCGGATAATATTGGTACCCTCTCATTACATATACATAGATATATATATATAAACCCACACATTTATACAAACATGTATATAGGGCAAGCTATACATGTTAACACATGTAAACAACTGCAATGCTGTATGCATTATTTTATATATTTAAGCACATAATTAGCTATAGTTTTTGGATATATCTGTATATGTGTGTGCATGTGTACCTAACCACAGATATCATTATTTATATCTACTTCTACATCTAAGAACAATGAACTATACTATTAATTAGTATAGTTATTGAAATATTTATTCATCTATTATTATATATACGTATCTCAAACATCTCGTATTTGATTGATATTTCATTAAGAGAAGATAGAATCTAGATATTAATTATATATTTAGATTAAATCTAATTACTATCTATATACTTAACACACAAATATATAAGCCCAATATTGTGTAGCTTATATACTACATATTCCCATTTTATATTTTCGATTTCAGATTACAAAGATTGCAAAGGCAGTCTAGTCCTCTTTGGCAATTACAGAGTTATCATTTTGAAAAGGAATAGAAACTCCAAATTTTAATTCACTTAAAATTTATGCAATCTAAGAAAATGTAAAACTATCTTGGATAAAATCAAAACAAACATTTTGAGAATTTATTAAATTAAATGGTATACTTATCATGGTTCAGATATTTTCCAGCAAAGCCCTGCTTTTAAGTTCACAACTTTATTAAATTTACAATTGTATAAAAGGTAAAAAGTCTGAAAGATAATGAAAGATAAATAGATATAATTTTCTGATACTCTGAACAGATAAGCCTTACCAATACTGTTGCAACAAAAGCTAAACACAAGTGAAAAAAACTGCTTATGTCTAGGTATGGAAAATTTCAATTCTCCCTTGGTAATGCTGTATTCTATTTTGCAAAGAATTCTTTCTTTGCAAATTAGAAAACTTTCTAGTTTTAAAAACTTTACTGAATGAGGTTTTTCAATAAATGAACTTGTTTAGAAATAAAAATATAAAAGATACATATCCTTTTCATAGATTTTATTCTTTTTGCTAAATATATGCAAACCCATATTTTAATCTATACATCTGATCTTTCCAAATTAAATTCTTCTTCTTCAGTGAGGTTAATAAAAAACAATTTAAATATATTGAACCATATGGAGCTTTATTAGTTTTCTAGGTTGAATTACATTAAAATGAATATTCTTTCTTTCCTAAATTATTTCAGTCTCTACCTGTTAGGTTTGGTAATATAAAACATTGAAGTTTCAATAAAATTTTCTGAGATAAAATTGTTGACTTAAAGAAAATCCATTTGTATAAATCTTTGCCAGTTGGTATTTGGCTCACTGGAGAATTCACAATTTCAGTGTGGTCTTCAAAGACTGGCAATTTGCAATTTTTATAGTCACAACTTGGTTAGTAATATTCAGACAGAAGGAGACATGAGTCTAATGATCACCTACAAATTTGTTACCATAGACCTTCCCTTCCCAATGTCCTGACAACATTTTCTGCCCCTTTGTTCTCAGTCCCAAAACCAAATGAACGTACTAAGAAGCAAATACAAAATGTTTAGAGGACATAAATATTGCATCTCCCAGTCTCCAAATTTTGCTTTGATTAATTTTTGTATGCCTTTCATTTTAATTGTCAACAGATTATTGCTTTTGTCTTTTTTTCCCACATCCACCTTATCTCTGACCTCACTGAATGAAAATCCCTCAATACATCCAGCTTTTCTGAAGATAAGCTCAAAAATGTAACATTGATGCTGCTTTCAGTTAACATGCATGAGCCCCTCATATTTATCAGCCCCAAATGTCCCACTGCTCACTTTCTAATTCTGCATTAATGCATCTTCAACCAAGACCTTAGACCCTACTGTCTCTCACTCCTTAATCCAATAGAAAGTAAACTATATTCAGGATTTGCTCAATCTTATTCTTTTTCTTTATCATTGTTGAAGATGCCACTTAAATTATGTCTCATTCATAAATCTCCAAAACTACCTCTTTGGAATTAATCTATTCATTTTCTTGTATAGCACCTTGCTTGCACATCTACCAAAGTATGTTCCTTGACATATCCTTGTATATGTCTATGTTCCCCACTAGACCAGAAGCATTTGTATTCCAAGAAAATATTTAGTTTTATCCATGTCAACTATCTATATCTGTACTTTTAATATGGTGGAATTGACTTTGTATATGCATTCACTATATTTTTGGTAAAACCTGAGATGCAGAGTTGTTATTCATAATTTTCATGATATGAATTCCATATGCACATGGGACCTCTTTAAGTTGTATATATTGACTCAGTTCTTATCCTTACAATTCATTCAAATATTTATATATATAGGAAACTATGTTAATTAATTTAATGTTTTTATATAAATATAGTCCTGGATGGCATGATATCTGAGTAACTATACATGGGTACATGCATATATTTTAAATACATATATACATTATATTCTGTAAATGCATACATGTATAATTATATTCTGTATAATGTATCCACACAAACGTATGTACAGATGTGCACATCTATGTGCAAATATACAAGTGCTGTATCTACATGCTGTGTATGTATATATGTGAGAGAAATTAATTTTTCTTTCATGTCATTTTTACCACTTTACAGCACAATGTATTATGCTGTATTTTATTTGTCAGCAATGAACACTTAATTATTTTCTCACTATGCACACAATACAACAAAACTCACCACTATATATGTACACTTGGTTATATGTGTAAAACTCTCTGGAATATTTAGTTAAAATTGAAATATCTGGGTTATTAGCTGAACAATACACTGTATTCAACTGCTATACCAATTTACATTTTTATCAGATATACGAAAGAACTTATGTCCTCACATCACTGACAATACTTGGAATTATCTAATTATAATCTCTTATTCTAATATATTGCAAAGTAATTAATGTTGTTTTAAATTTTTATTTTCTTGATTTCCAATTGTATTTATTTCCAGCAAACAAGGCTTCTATATAAAAACCACCAATTCTATCCCTTAAAATAACAGAACTACTTTCTCGCAAAGTTCCAAAGGCTGAAGTTCAAAACCAAGTTGTTGGCGGGGATATAGTAATTTGACTTAGTGACATAGTGAATTGATTAATAGAAAATGTGAATTAATTTTCTCAAATGTAAGAGAAATGTGGAATATTGGAAGTCTTAAAAGTATGTTTTAATTAAAACTTTTTTTTACTCTTAAAAAGTTTTACTGCTTTACTTTAAATATCATCCAATTACTATTTAGAAATTGCACATATTTAAAACCATTAGATTTACATTATATGTTATTAAAAAATTCACAGTAACTCATCTAGTAGATTCCACCATAAATTTTAGGAGACTATTTCCTAGAAGTTAATAGACTATTTCCTAGACTATTTCCTAGAAGAATTATAATTAGTAGAGCATATGTCTCAGTGATAATGAACTTACAATGTAATGTGTGAATTGGACACTGAAAAGTAATTTAAGAATTTGAAGTGATTTAAAAGCCATTTTCCTTTATTAGTTTGTAAGTTTGAAATGACTTACTTTATATTTGGGGTATTGCTTGTTTTGTTTTGCAAGTGCTTATTCTTTTCAAGTAAAGTGTTATTAGTTATATTTGATCAATGACCTTTACTAATGCTTTTACTGAAAATTGAATAGTAGTTGCTTATAATAGCTTATGGCTATGAACATATAATATCAAGTTTCATACAATTAGCATGTTTATATTAGTAAGTTATAGGTATATTTATTCCTGCTAATTTAAAGTGTATTGTCTTTTATAAAACATGCTATGATCTGGTTTAACACCCAGCACTCCAGTAAAAAAAACTGCTCATAGCACAGGGTCCTGGAAGGACCCAACCACCACACAGGGTTAACTCCTGTTGCTGAGGTAACTCACCTGCGGGCTAGGGAGGGTCCTGTGTTTGGATTGAGGTTACCAAAGACTGAAGTTTAATGCTGGGAACTCCAGCAGAAAAAACTGCTCACAGCACAGGGTCCCAGAAACTCCATTGGCACATGAAGCACCAAAACATACTAGGAATCCAAGAACACTGACTACCCAAGTCTGTCAAGACACCCCAACCAAAAAGGTTTATACAACAAACCCTAGACACATCACTAAATAAAGACACACACTGAAGGCACCGAAAAACATTTAAAACCCATCAATCTAAAAGAGGAGAAAGAATGAAAAAAAGAAGATAGACAATACAATAGAAACCACATATACAGCAGCAATTGCTCTTTTGGGAATCTACCGAAAGAAGACCTCATTGTAGATACAAAAGGACACCTGTGCTCAGATGTTTATTGTAGCACTGTTTATAATTGCAAAGACATAGAAAAAACCCAAATGTCCCAAAATAGATGAATGCATGAAGAAGATGTGGTATATATAAATAGTGGAGTATTACTCATCAATTAAAAATGACAAATTTGATGAATTTATCAAAACATGAATGTACCTAGAAGAAATCATCTAACAGAAACAAGTCAGAAAGAAAAAGACAGAAATCAAATGGTTTCACTAATATATGAACAACCAAATGAAAGTACACAATGGAAGGGTGGGGACTAGCTGGAGTGGTCAGGGATGGGAGGTGGTGGGTGACCCCCGGAGATTAAAATGAAATATACATATATATATAAGTATATATATATAATAAATATATATAAATATATACATAAATTACTTATAAAAATAAAAAGAAACCACATTTATGCACCATATCCACTGACTGAAAAGGAACTTATCCCTCAAAATAGCCAAAGGAAACAAGATATATCCACCACAGCAGAAAAAGCACAGAGGCAAAAATAACCACAACTTGGTTTGCTTCACCAGCATCTAATTCTAAAACAGCAGGGAATCAATATGTAGAGTAAACCCAAAGGGAAAACACAGGAAGGAGGAAGAATGCAAATACTCAAGCAAGACCTAAGAAGAATAACTCATCACCAATGGTTAAAATATCTGCGGAAACCAACATGGAGGACATGGAAGAAAAGCTACCTATGTGAGACAAAGAATTCAGAATCTATTTGTTAAAACCATTAAAAGAGGCAAGGGAAGATGGGGGGGAGGAAAGCAAGAGGTCAGAGCTAAGAGAAGAAGTAGAAAAATATAAAAGAGAATGCAGCAAAATGAGCAATATCATTTATGAACAGAAGAATGAGATTGAAACCCTAAGAAGCTGAACAAGATAGCTTGTAAGAGGAGCAATAGAAGAACTCAAAAATGCAGGGAAAATCCAGGAAAGCAGATTAGAAGAAATAGAAGAATGAATTCACACACTAGAGGACACAGAAGTAGAGAGGACAAAGAAAGAAAAGGAGAGAGAAAAACAAAGTAAGAATACAGAAGAAAAAATCCAAGATCTGTCAGATACCCTAAAGAAAACAAATATAAGAGAAATTGGAATCCCAGAAGGAGAAGAGAAAGACATAAGATCCAAAAGGCTTTTCAATTAAATAATGGAGAATTTCCCAAACCTTAAGAAAGAAATAAAAATAGACATTCAGAAAGCAAAAAGGACACCAAACTAATAAAAGAAAAAACAGCAAGACACACCATAGCAAAACTCTCAAGAGCCAAAGATAAAGAAAAAATTATGAGATTAACAAGAGATAGGAAACAGATAACCTACAAGGAAAACTCATTAGACTGACTTCAGATTTCTCAGAAAAGACACCCCAAGCAAGGAGAGAATGCGGCCACATTTTCGAAAACTCCAAGACAAAAACTGCCAGCCACGAATACTCTACCCAGTAAAACTGTCCTTTCTTTATGAAGGAAAAATTAGAACATTCTCAGACAAACAAACTTCCAGAAAATTGCTACCAACCTCCCATTCCAAGAACTTCTGCAAGAAGCCCTAAAACTGAAACCGACAGAAGAATAAAAAGAACAAATAATTAAACAAGAAGAAGAAGAAGAAGAAGAAGAAGAAGAAGAAGAAGAAGAAGAAGAAGAAGAAGAAGAAGAAGAAGAAGAAGAAGAAGAAGAAGAAGAGAAACTAAAACAGAACCCCAAATGACCACCAGGAACCCAAAGTTAGAACCTCAAACATCAATAATTACTCTAAATGTCAATGGGCTAAACTCATCAGTCAAAAGACACAAGAGTTGCAGACTGGATTAAAAGAGAGAACCCAACATTTTGCTGCCTCCAAGAAACACATCTGATCCCAAAATATAAATTCAGATACAAAATAAAGGAGGAAAAACAATTTTACAAGCAAAAGGCCCCCCCAAAAAGGCAGGGGTAACCTTTCTTATAGCTAAGAAGATTTCAAAATTTAAAAAAAATGTGACAAGGGATAAAAAAGGTCACTACTGAATGGCTCAAGGGCCAACCCACAAAAAAAATTATCAACATACTCTCACCAAATGAGGGTGCACCAATATTCTTAAGACAGCTACTAAAAGAACTAAAAACAAATATTGGTAAAAATACACATGTAGTAGGAGACTTTAACAAAGGACAGATCAAAAAAACAAAAGCTACACAAGGACACAAAAGAAAACCAAAACAAAACGGACTTAATAGATATCTATAGGACACTACACCCACAAGGAAAAGAATACACCTTTGTCTCCAATGCACAGGTATAATTCTCTAAAATGGATTACATACTAGGCCATGAGGCAAGCATGAATAAATACAAAAAGATTTAAATAATACAAACTTTCTTCTCAGATCATAAAGGAATCAAACTAGAACTCGACAATGAAAAGAAAGCAAGAAGAGCATACAACACTTGGAGACTGAACAACATGTTACTAAATGAAGAATGGGTAATTGAAGAAATTAAAGAAGGAATTAAAACCTACTTCAAAATAAACAGCATTCCAAAATGTCTGGGACTCATTAAAAGCATATGTAAGAGGAAGGTTCTTAGCAATACAGGCCCATATCTAAAAGCAAGAAAATAACCAAAGAAATAACTTTATCTCCCAAATAGAAAAATTGGAAAAATAGCAGCAAAAAATCCAAAACCCAGGAGAAGACAAGAAATAATAAAAATAAAAGAAGAAATAAATAGCCTAGAAATCAAAAAGACTTCCCACAAGATCAACAAAACCAAAAGCTGGTTTCTTGAAAAAATAAATAAAATTAATAAACCCCTTACAAAGCTCAAAAAAGGAAAGAAGAGAGAAAATTCAAATAAACAGGGTCACAAATGAGAGAGAAGAAATTAAAACAGATACAAAAGAAATCCAAAGGATAATAATAGGTAACTATGAACAACTATATGGTAATAAGTACAACAACCTGGGTGAGATGGACAGAATCTTAGAAAGACACAACTACCCGAAATTGAGCAAAGAAGATATAGAGAACTTAAACAATCCAATTACAAGCAACAAAATAGAAGCAGTCATCAAAACTCTACCTAAAAACAAGAACCTAGGACCAGAAGGCTTTATTAATTAATGAATTCTACCAAACTTTCAAAGATGAAATAACACCTGAACTAGTAAAGCTTTTCCAAACAATTGAAAAAGAAGGAAAACTACCAAACATATTCTATGAAGCAAATGTTCACTCATACCAAAACCAAATAAGGACAGCAACAAGAAAGAAAACTATAGACCAATTTCCCTAATGAACACAGATACAAAAATTTTGAACAAAATCCTGGCAAATAGAATCCAACAATGCATAAAAACAAAAACCACATGATCATATCAATAGATGCACAGAAAACATTTGACAAAGTCCAGCATCCATTCATGACAAAAGTCCTTGAAAAAATGGGGATTAAAGGATCATACCCCAACATAATAAAAGCAATCTATGGCAAGCCTATGGCAAACATCATCCTGAATGGAGAAAATCTAAAACAATTCCAATTAAGATCTGGAACAAGGCAAGGATGCCCACTCTCCCCACTATTTTTTAACATTGTACTATTGTTTTAGCTAGGGCAATAAGGCAAGAGAAAGAAATAAAAGGGATACAAATATCCCTCTTATCCCTTTTATAAAGGGAAAGAGGAGCTGATACTATCATTATATGCAGATGACATGATTTTCTATATAGAGAACCAAAAAAATCCACAGAAAAACTACTTAAAATAATAAACCAGTTCAGTAAGGTAGCTGGATACAAAACCAACACATGGAAGTTGGAAGCTTTCCAATACAAAAAAAAAAAAAGAAGAGGAAGAAGAAATTAAACCATCCCATTTGCCATCGCACCAAAAACAATTAAAATCCTGGGAATAAAACCTAACAAAGCATGTGAATGATCTATACAAAGGAAACTTTAAAAATCTGCTGAGATAGAAGACATAAGGAAATGGAAAGACATTCCCTCATTGGATTGTAAGAATTAACATCATCAAAATGGCCATCCCTCCAAAAGCAATCTGCAGATTCAATGCAATTCCATTAAAACTCTAATCACATTCTTTAAGAGATAGAAAAGCACTTACAGAAAAGCACTTACAGAAGTTCAAAATACCTTGAATGTAAAAACGCCTCCTGGCCAAAAAAAAAAAAAAAAAGTGAATGGAGTGCCAACTATCCCAGACCTCAAGTTATACTACAAAGCCATAAAAATTAAAACAGCATGGTACTGATACAATAACAGACAATCAGACCAATGGTACATATAAAGTCAACTAAACTTTGACATAAGAGCGAAAAACTTACATTGGAACAAAGATAGTATCTTCAATAAATGGTGCTGGGAAAACTGGACTAAGACCTGAAAAAAAAAAATGGACCAAGACAACATCCTCACTCCTTGTACAAAAACCAATTCAAAATAAATAGATAAAAGACTTAAATGTCAGACCTGAAACCATAACATACATAGAAAAACACTTGGAAAAACCATCCATGAATTACAATTCAGAAATTTCTTTCTGAAAAAATCTACTGATGGCAAAATTTGAAGGAAAACTTAACCAGGTGGGACTACATCAAACTAAAAATCTTCTGTACAGCAAAAGAGATGAGAGAAAAAAACTAAAAGAAGTCCAACTGAATGGGAAAAAATGTTTGCCCTCCACAAGAGTGATAAGGGTTTAATAATGAAGATCCACAAGGAACTCACAAATTAAACAAAAGTAAAACAAGAAGTCCAATCAAAAATGGGGAGAACTAAAAAGAAACTTCTCCAAAGAAGAAATGCAAATGGCCAACAGGCACATGTAAAATTGTTCAATGTCATTAGCAATAAGGGAAATGCAAATCAAAATCACAATGCGATACCAATTTCCAGCAGTAAGAATGGCCCACATCCATAAAGGGGCAACAAGTGCTGATGAGGACGTGGAGAGAAGGAGACACTCTTACACTGCTGGTGGAAATGTAAACTGGTTCACCCTCTATGGAAAGCTGTGTGGAAGGCCCTCAAATTAATGAAAATGGAACTACCATATGACCCAGCAATTGGAAATTGACCCTAAGGAGACCTCAATGCTTGTCCAATGGACACATGAGCTTGGATGTTTATTGCAGCGCTATGGAAGCAAGCAAAATGTCTGAAACAGATGACTGGATGAAAAAAATGTGGTATATATACACACAACGGAATATTATTAATCTATTAAAAATAACAAATTAGATGATTTTATGATAACATGAATGGATTAGAAGATTTCATATTAGCAGAAACAAGTCAAAAAGCAAAAGACAGAAACCAAATGACTTTGCTACTATATGGGACATGGGAAAGATAAACGAAAAGCCATGAAGAAAAGTCAAAACAAGCCAACAACCAAATTAAAGTACACAACTTGGGGGGGACAGGGTGGGAATGGGATCAGGGAAGGGGGCTGAACCCCAGATATCACAAAGATGTGAAATTTATATATAAATAAATTATTTTTTAAAAATAATAAACAACTAAATAAAACATGCTATGATCCATAATAAGTCTAAATTAAATCTCTACTTACTTTTAGTTAATCTCTACTTTAACTCTTTAACTTAAAAGTTAGACTAACTTTTTAACTAAAACAAATAATGGAAAATATCATTAAATTATTTGTATATGAATTTTCCCTTAATTAGAATTATTTTAAATTCAAGTTTCACTATCATTGTGTAAATGACTTTGATTTTTGCCCTGTAAATAGTATTCAATATTTGATCTGCCAAACCAAAGTCCAGTGATACGTAAATAATATTTGAAGTATTTTCTCATCATTATTATGTCCTTGTCCCCTACCCTTTTTGCTATTTAAATTCATATCTGTGGATAAAACTCAAAATAAACAAGTATCATTCTGGAAATAATATCAAAAATGCGTAAATGCATTTCAAGAGATAATTCTGGAACAATTTTGAGTAGATTTCTCTGATGATTGATTTTAGTGACAAGCTTGTAATGTTTCCTTTGGCAAGTATATAAATTTATAATCTCTCTCACGTATACTACCTTAAATGATGACATTGTCTATTTCAAATCAAGGTTGTTTTTCTTCCATGCTCACATTGAATGTGTCAGGTACACTCTGCATTTTGCCTTGACATTGTACCTACCTCCATTTCTACTCACAGCTTTACATATGTGAACAATTAAGTAAGCAATTCAATAACTTTTTCCAAACACCATCTCCTAACCTTCATGTTAACTGAGTGAGCACTCATTGGTCTTTTTTCACCTGTTTCATAGTAGTTTTCTGCTTCTTGGTAGAAGTATTTTGATTTGGTCCTTTTAATAGGATATTTTTAATGTTTAGTATAAGGCAATCTAGATTTCAATAACAAGTCCTCCTCAATTCACTAAAAAACCCAAGCAAGGTCATTTGGAAAATTTGACTTTGAACTCAGCTGCTTCTCAGGTTAATGCATTCCTATTGCTATCATGAAAGTTAAATCATCTATGAGTAATTCTGTACATTAATGTGTTAATAAATGTTTCAATATTATGGTGGTAAATCAACAGATAACATTATTGACTTTTAATATATGAAAAAGCTACATTTGCTATTAAGGATTATGATGATGAAAGATGTCAATAATTCAACTCTAGGTACTGCTTGTAATTTTGGAAGCTCTGAATAAAATCTCTAATTCCATAAGAATATTGATGGCCATAATTTGAAGCATAAATAATGTGTTTTGTTTAAACATATTTAAAAACTCATAATAGTGAATGATTTAAGGGATTTAGTCAGAGAATTTGTCAGGCAGATCCGATAAATCAGTTACTCAAACACCATGGGCTATAGCACTAACAGATTGTTAATAATAAGGTTGAAGAAAATAGATACAAAAATTAAAAGTTAAATAGTATTTTGACAGATTCATTTTATGCCACTTGAAACTCGGGAAAATTTAATTTGACTTGTAAAATCTTTTGAGAAAGGCAGTGTTAATTAATATGATTTTGCAATGATTTAAGAAACAAAGTAAATAATTATATAACTACAGTATTTATCTCTTAAATAATTCCACATCAATTTGCTTTTATTAACTTCTATTTTAATATACCCCAAAATAAATATTATCAAACAACTAATGGATTATACCTTTTAAAGTACATGAAGTTAGGTCTATAAAATGTGCACTTTTTGGCTTTATATCCAGAGCTGTTAAATCCCAATCACTTGAATAAATACACCACCACAACAGGAGACACTTGTTCTAGTATTGCAATTACTGTCTCATAGAAAATATTTTGAAATTGAATATAGTTCAATATTGAACTATGCATGAGCTAGATGGTGGAAATTTTCTTCAGAATATTGAAAGGAGAAAACCTTAAATATAAGCATTTTTTATCAAGAAAGTAATTTTTGTAATATAAAAATGCTATAGAGTGCTCAACTAAATGACATTAAAAAGTAACTAATGAGAAATTCCAACAGCAAGTCTGTTTTCCTAAAACAACACTATAATAGAATATTTAGCATTACAATGCAATATGACCATATTTTTGAAAAATTGTTATTACTAGAAAAATGATTTTGATTTCAACTCAATGACAGAAAAAGCTTTCACATCATAAAACTGAGACATCATGCTATAAAATATTGAGAAATAATTTTAGTGGAATACACTTATTAATGAGTCATTTATATAGCTTTATGTTATATATATCTTTATATACATATGTAGAGGTTAAGGAATTTATAATTTAAGTTGAATTGTCATGATATAGTCCAGGGTCTAGGTCATCTTTGCATGACTTATCTTTGCAGGAATGAACCCCAAAATCTCAAAGGCTTACAGAAGAAACATTTCTCATATTGCACATCAGTGATTGCAAATTGGCTGTTCTTCTCTTTCAGAAGACCTCCTTAATATGGGAATACAGAGTGAAGCAAGGAGAATCTCCTTTTTGTGAACAGGTTACTCTTGTAGTAGCAGGAAAATAGTAGTCTTCCAAAAGTACACAGCGCCTCTTAAAATACTGCTCAAAACATGGTACACTCTTATTTCTGCTCATACAGTTCTCTTCTTCAGCTTGGGACACAGGGGGGTTGTCTCTGCTCTTTCAAGTTAAGAAAATATATGCATATTCACTGCAGCTAGCAAATATGTCTTCTCAATATGGGGCCATTAATCAAGATCTTTCCCATATCAAATCTTTCGAGTGATGACTTAGATAAAATCGTAGCAAAATTACTACAGCAGTTAAAAATATAAGCATATTTTACGTATGTAGTAGAAGAATGAAATTACTCATAAACATTTTTTTTTTAACAATAAACAATTCAACCTCCCTTTCTGGGAAACTGGTGATGGACAGTATTATGATGACAAATGAACCACAAATCAGTTCTGTAAGTACCAAAACTTAAAACCAATTTTATATGTTGATGTTGCAACTATATTTGATAAAAGAAGCTTGATTTATGAAAATGAAAGGGCAATATAAAATATGTAAACAAATATCTGTACATTAAACAGACTTTCAAAGTAGAACATTGCTAGTTAGATACAGTTTGTTCACTCCCCTTTTCCTGTCTTGCAATGGAAGTACTCAATCTGAATACCAACTTTTATGGATTAGTTATCTTCCTTTAATTTAACTACTAATTACCTGGATTGCAGTCTTTCATTACTGTTTTGACAAGAGCATTATTGAAGTTGTATTGGCATGTAACACTAAGTCTTTTGTGACTGAGTCTTCAAATATGAGACATGAGGTGATATGACCAATCACAAATTGCAGCACTTGAAACAAAGAATTAAAAAAAACACACACAAACAGCCATAAGCAAGCAAAGTTCGTTTAAACATACAGACCAACTCCTGGGAGCAAAGCCAAATGGTTAAAGAAAAATATTAACTCTTACCAGAGCTAACAGACCTGAAGAGATTTACATAAGTGCAGATGAAAAGCAAATAACCCCACTCATGCACACAGGAGGAGCACCAATGTGTTGCCATTGGTGAAAGTAAAGTTGGGGTTTTTATAGTTATGTCATGTTTTGGGTCTAGGGGATGAGCCACGGTGATTGTGCAGTTTTCTGATTGGTCAATCCGGGCCAATGTCCTAACACAGTAACTAGTGATACAGTCATGGGCTTTTTTTCTTTTTGTTATTATTGACCTTTCTCTCTTGTTATGTCTCTTGGGAATTCCTTGTCTCCCAGGGTTTCAGCCTTTATTTCACTGACAAGAATTACTCTTTTAGAGAAGTATAGCAACAGATGAAAATAGAGCTTTAATGCAGTAACTGATATGGCCATTACCTGATCTTAAAGTTTGGTCAGCATCAAGGAACATTCATGTTTTCTATCTGAGAATAATTTTTACTTTTGTCTGATTAGTTTTATTATAGTTCATATAACTATCAATGCAGTTTGTTTTGATTAAACTGTTTTTACATGCCACCGTGCTAAGTACAAGATAGTGAAGCTATTTAATTATCTCTTTGCCCTAGAGGAACTTACAATCTGTTGAATAAACATGTAAAATATAATTCCAATTCAATACATGTGATGCTTAAATTTCAAAGCAGTAAATTAAAAGTAGAATGTGAATTTAACTCAAGGATTATTTTGTGTCAGAACAGGTTACTGTAAGTGAGGCAGAAATCAAGTTCTTTTTAGTGACAGTTACTGTTAATTTAGAATATGAAACCACACACTTTAGTATTTTTAAAAAATAGCTTATGTATTTACTTTGGGTAACATTGGTTCACAGCATCAATGATGCTTTAGGTGAATAGCTTCATATCTCCTTAGATTTAAGCCACCACACCTCCCCCACCAACAAAGTTCCCAGACTATTGGGCTTTCCTCCCCATTTTATTTCCATTCCCCATCTAGCAGTCTCAATTCTATGGGTATAGTTCTGGGTTTTTTTTAAACTTGGTTTTGGCCTGGCACAGTGGTGTGTACCTATAAGCAACAGCTTATGGAGTTACTGCTGGGTCTGGCTCGAGACCCGCCTGGGGCAACACAGAGACCTAGTCCCCCTCCCTCAAAAAAAAAAATAATAAGCTAGGCATGGTGGTGCGTGCCTGTATTCCCAGCTACCTGGGAAACTGGCTGAGGATTCTTGTGTCCGTGGTACCATAGGCAACATGAGCCTGTGGTTCCAGGGGCAAAAATACTGAGACCTAGTCTAAAAAAAAAAAAAAAGACAAAAGACTTGATTTTGTCAATTGCTATGTTTGGTTTCTCTATATCCCACATATGAGTGAAATAATCTGGTTTTTGTCTTTATTTCATTTAATGTAATCCCCTTCAGTTCCATCCTTCGTGTGAAAAATGGCAAGAGTTTATTTGTTCCATAGCTGAGTAGTATTCTACCATGTATTATGTCATCTTCTTAACTCACTCCTCTGTCATTGATGGGAAGGTAGATAGGTTCAAATTCTATGGAAAGCCATATGGAAGTTTCTCAAAATATTAAAAATAGCAATTCTACTCAGGCATCTAAGAAATTGTGAAACGTTCTATGTATTTTTTACAGAAGAGAAACGAGATCAACATGGTGAAACCAAGGATGACTGAGTCACCACTGTCCATAATTTGAGGAAACAAAGACTGTGGAGCTAGGAAGAGCTTGGTGCAGTGGTCCCCAAGTATCTCAGCTCCATAGCCTTAGCACTTATAGGCACCTTTTGGGGAAACCTCACATTCTTCCAGCGTAGAACATAGAGTTGCTATGCAGGGGTGGCAATTAGAAACTGTCTGTTTCTTCCGTATCCATGCTTGCTGGGGCCACACTGAAGCTCTTGTTGTATGGCACAGCCCAGTGCCCACCAGCACCTCTAGCTGGGGAAGCTTTTAGTGAAATTCTGAAATGGACAGAGCATGAGGCCAATTTGGAGCCACTGGAGGCTGCCTCCCTGAAGTTCCATGGGGAGTCCCTAGCAAGGGGAGCCTAACAGTGTAATTCCCAAAGGGAACAAATGGCTCTTTTCAGCCCCAGTTGTTAAAATTGGGAAAATTTTGCCCTTTCTTTTCCCTTCTCTTCTCACATCCGCACTTTCTTGATAGCTGAACTTATCTCATCAGCAGCAGGAACAAGGAGGCAGTGTTTAACTATTATTTCAGCTTGCTTGCACAGAAGCGATGGCATGATCTTGTCTATGACTCAGACAGCCTAAAGATGCACTGAAGATATTGACCTTATTCTAAACTCCAGGTAAACTGGAACCAAGACAAGTCTGACAGGGTACTAAGAAAATAGGAGAGGAACCAACAGGGTAATCTTCAGAAGCCATAGTTGTAACCATAAAAATTACCCCATAATTTGAGAGAAAACCTCTGCCTGTAATGACCAATTTGTAACTAGTCAATGAACTGTCACAAAATCTACATTATTTTCCAATACAATTTAAATCCTTTCCTTTGTTCTCAAATATATATAAACTTCTCCCTTTCTCTAGGTGGAGAGAGAGACTTGAATTTTTGTTTTCTGCTTCCTTGTCAGCTTACTTTGAATATAAACCCTGTGTGGGTTTCTAGTTAACCTGGGGCCTGGTGCATGAAGTGCAACATAGACCAGAAAGGGGACTCTGGGTATCTTTTGCCTGAAGGCTTAAAGAATGAACACACACAGAAAGCAGGCATGCATTCACATTTATTGCTTGATAGTATCTTTTATAGTTACAGAATTCAAAGTAAGGGTGAGAACTATGACATATGTTTCATATTAACTAGTTTGTTTTTAATAGGCTAGCTCGTTGTTTTCTACAGGACTGATCTCAGGATGATCAAAGATGTTCAAGGACAGGGAAAAGAGGACAAGTGGCTTGACCAAGGAGACCACCAGGTAAGCACAGCGCAGACCTCCTTCAGGAACGTTGTGACGTTCCAAATCATGGAAGTGTTCTCAAAGGACCAGTCAGTGGTCAATCTGCACAGGTGTACTTCATGGGTCACTACAAAGGTTTCATACAACACCATTTCCTCTTTCAGTTGCTCGTGGCATACTATTGGCTTCTGTGTGCATTGAACTGTTTGAAATGTGGAAGCAGGTAGAGAGATAAGAAGTGTTTCTCTTATCTGAAGGTCCATCTCTCTACCTGCTTCCACATTCCACATATTGCCCTTTGGCTCCCTAAGCAGTGGCACAGTACCTGAATGAGCCAGAGCTAGAAGTCCATTTTCCTGTGTCCCATTAGGTCACCACTTGTCTGTCTTCATGCTGTTATTTTTTTGATCCATGTTGCAATTTTGTGTTTCTTTTCAGTTTTTTTTTTTTTTTAACTTCTGATAGTGATATAGGAACTATAGTATAGATATTGCATGTACTAGAAAAATACTGTTTTGTTGTTTTTCTGTTTGTTCATGCTTACTCATGCACTAATATATAACTAATTAAAAAACATTAACCTTTGAAACATAAAGAAACCTTAATCAGATTTTTTCTTTGCCTATAAGCAAATAAAAACTATTCTCATCCTAACTGCTAAAGGATTCATTATTTGCTTGACAATTGTGTTGCTAATAGTCCTCCTTAAAAGTATATTTGGCAGCTCACTTATTTTTTAATAGTTTTAAATGGTTCTTTAATTGGTGAAGCTTTCATCTGACCAGTTCCAAATCTAACTTATACTAACTCTTCAGTGTTATTTAAATGCATTGGAGTAAATGAGGAACAGTGAATTGTATAATTAACCAACAGTTCAACACCTGGAAGTTAATCTCAATGAAAGAAAGTGCTAGATTATTTTAAGCAGTGTAGATGAAAAGAGGGGAAATAAAAAGAAATATTTCTCTAGTAACAGAAAATTATAAAATCATATTTTGTTGCAAGAAAACAGCTGATTAAAAGAGGAATAGCTCTCCAAACTATCTTACAATATACTTTTCAATGTCTTATAAACTTAGAGACATTTTAGTTGTTATGCTGTGTATACCAGAACTTATATTTAATAATATTCTATTGACTTGTTCATATAATTAAATAATTACAGACCTATAGTCAGCACTATGGAAGCTCTGTGTTTATAATGGATATTCACTGTTTCTCATGACCTATTCATCACTGCGTGAAGTATGTAAGAACAACAGCTCAAAACTTGTATTTCCATGAGCTATTCCACTACTCTGTCAGGGTATCAGGTAATAAGGTTAAAATCTAAGGCCCTACCCCTTGCTCATCAGACAAGTTTGAGAGGCTTAAATAGATGAAGGGAATTGATAAGGTTGCTATGGGAACCAGGGCACTGAGCTGATCACTTTGACCATGATATAGAAGCAGGGCCAGAACACTTTCTCCATGGAAGGTCAACTCCCAAGATCCAACATCTCAACACTAACTGGTCCAAACTGACTTCCCTTTCATGAAAGTCATTGAAAACAGGTTATAAGATGGAGCCACAACTCCATCTTCATGCAAACTTCTCCCATCTTGCCACTGCTTCTCTTACCAGTGTACTTTAATAATGAAAGGATGGTGAGGAAGGAGGGAACAAGAGTTAGGGATATGAGAGAACTGTGGGGAAATATGAAAGGATGGCAGCAAAAAGAAGAAAGAGAGAAACAGGAGCCAGACCAAGTAGAATTAAGGATAGTTTATTGCTATGAGCTCCTTGGCGAGGTCCACTAACCCAGGGTGGGGGGGGTTAGTGAAGTCCCACCCACGTGGAGTTGGCATCTGCTTTTGTAGGGCCAGGGACATGGAAGTGGGTTTTACTAGTGTGACAGGCAAGGTTAGGGGCAAGGTTGCTCACTGGGTGGGGTGGTTGAGGCTGAAGACAGTCTCAGCTGTAGCCAGAAGGTAAGACTTGGGTTGGATGGTGTCCATAATCCTCTTATGGGTGGGGGCTCCCAGCGTCACCAATCTGACCTTTCATGGAGACTCCAAATTCCCCTAATCTGACTTTTCAAATAATACTTCATTTTCTGTTCTCCACTGTCTCTGTTGAATTCATTCACTCCCCATACCTCTGGCCTGTAACCCAACCTTCTCCACGACAAATTCTCCTAGATGAAGTAACTAAATTTCTACCTCTGTTAACTTCCTTGAACTATCTTCTCTATATTTTCTCTGTTATTTTCCACATTATATTGGAATTACTATGATGGATTGAGAAATATTCCAAAATGTACACTAATGTTTTCTTTACTGAAACTCTTAAAAGTATTAGAGTAATAAAAGGTTCTCTTTCTACCCCCAACAGGATCCTATTGCCTTTATTTATCCTCTAGACTTAACAATCTTTTCTTTCACATTCCAAGGAAAGGCGCATCATTAGAAAGATAGTATTCTGAATTGTTGGCCATCATCAACCTACTGCAAGAATGAACATGCTGAGCCTTGCCCACTCCCTCTTCTACTCCCTTGTAACTCTAGATAAGTACTCCTGCCCTCTGCCAATGGTGGTCTTTCAGAAAGAGTTCATTACCCTCCTCACTCTATTGACAAATCACTTTCTTTCTCCTCAAACTGTTTGATTTTATTGTCAGAAATCAAGACTGGTTTTGGTAATGTAAGTAGCCCCTTTATTTCAGTATGCCAGACAGGGATGTTGGTGTTATTCTGCTTGAGATAACTTTCTTGTTTCTTATTTTTGTGGTCACACTATTATTGTTTTGTAATTTCTTTCCTACTTTCACACACTGTCAAAAGACCTTGAAATGCTGACAGTCAGATTCGCTCCACACACGTTCCAAATGTCCTCCATTATGACTAAGTGCAGATGTAGTTGATGTACCTGATAGGGGGCACCTACCCCCCTGGATTTCATTGTCTCCTGCTTAAGATTGCAAATCTTGAGGATATACTAAAATGTGAGAATGGTTAAATTGATTAAGATTTTCTTTTAAAAAGATACAAGGGGGAGGAAGAAGCAAAACAGGTTTTTTTCTTTGTAACTTTGTGATAACTCAGAGCTGTTTTTGAAAGGCAGGAAAACAGAAATAAAGATATATAAAGAGGGTTGGAACAAAGAAAGATATTTTGCCATTTGTGGGATGAGCATTTTGATCAGGGACTTTGCAGGATAAAGATGTAA
Organism: Uropsilus gracilis; assembly: GCA_004024945.1. NCBI lineage: Eukaryota > Metazoa > Chordata > Mammalia > Eulipotyphla > Talpidae > Uropsilus > Uropsilus gracilis. Next base: position 113,679 of record PVHY01002088.1, on the reverse strand, counting down.
GCCATGTGAGCTTGGCCATGTGGCCAAAGCCTGGGGCCTATAGCCTTTGACTGGCCCAGGCTAGGAGTGTGTCTGTTAAAGAAAGTTAAGGTGTTTGGAGATTTAAACTCAGTGTTGGATTTTGTTTTACTGACTTTGACTTGTGTCTAGAAGAGGCCATACAAAATTCAGGCCTGAAAAGAAAGTGAACTTTGCTGGTTCCTGTACTATGGAGCTTCTTTCTACTACCTGGAGGAGAATGAGGAGAAGACAGTATGGAAGAATTGGAGCACGTCGAAGGAGTATGCCAAAGGAAGATGTCTTCAAGCATGTGAAGATGAACTCTGACTGACTGTTAGGGGACTGTGGCCTCTAGTACTGGTGTTGATGTATTAAAATAGCTATTGTTAGTATTGGTGGGTGGAGACTGGGTGAAGGGAAGTTAAGCCTTCTTGAGAGAAAGGAGGATTAAAGGATCAGGGAGGGGACAGAGATAAACACAGGGAAAGAGACAGAACAAGGGGGAACAGTAGAGAGAAGAGAACAGAAGAAAGAAGAGTAGAGAACAGAATGGAAGAGAACTGAAAGAACCGAGAAGGAAGGAACAGAGAGGAGCAGCAGGGAGGCTGGAGGCTTCAGTGCTGCTGCTGCCATGCGGGGCAGCAGGGGAGGGAAGGAAGCCAAGCTGTGGGCTTCCATTCCCAGCCCAGGCTGGTGAGAACCGAGGGGAAGCATGTTGGAGACACGTGTGACCTGTGAGATGTCTTGGAAACATGGTACTTGAAAACTTGGTTTAATTTGGAAGCTGCGAAACTTGGAAGTCTTCTGGAGAACTGAAGAGAGTTTGCTGTGTTGCTGTTTCCAATGTGAGAAGTCTAAAGGACTTGCTGCATTGCTGTATTGAGTGAGTATTGCGGATGCTGGGTCACTTTGGAGTTGGAGCTGAAAGAATGCCAGAGCATTGCCTTTTGGAGAAGAATTAACGATGCCATCCTGGTTTTCCTCACTGGATTTCAATTTCCTGCTTTTGGAGAAGGATTGTCAATGCCCTCTTAGCTTCTTCTAGCTTGGAGGGAGTATAGCTGTGTCTTCTGAAGTAGTGGTGGTGCCATCCTTAAGTCCTTTATCCATCTTAAGGTGGGGCAGTTGCCATTTTGTGGCCCACATGGTTGTTGCAGCCATGTGTGTTTTGGACTAGAGACTGGTAAGATTACCAGTCCGTGGTAAGATTACCAAAGGGGTTCCCTTGTACCTCTTCAGTGACTTTTATTTGTTCTGCCCTTTTAATAAGTAAATTTGGTTTTGCCTGTCTCTTAAAGTTTATGTGGTCTTGCTACTGTATGCACGGGCTGGAAAGAACCTGGTGTGTGACTGACCTTAATAATAAATTAGTCCTCACTCTGAGAGTCTTGTTTTGGCTTGGGATTTTGGTGAGAAAGCTGGGAATGGAAAAAAAAAAAGGTAAATTAAGGCAAACTAGTTTAAAGTTTAAGCTGTGTTTCTAAGTTTTTCTTTTTTAGTTCTGAGAGAGGAGGAGAGTGCTGAAAAAAGCTGGTAGCTGATTTTTGGAGACCAATAGTAGGTAAACAGTAAAGATGCTAATTAACTGCTTGGGGCCTGCTTTCTAGGAAAAAGCAGGCAGAGGTGTTCAAAGTTCAAGTCAAAAGTCTTTTTTTTTTTTTTTTTCTTTTCATACAGTTTCATTCCCACATGGCCTCCCCAGAGAAAGAGCCATTTTATCAGGAAACCAAGAGAGCAAACAATAAAAAATTAGGACTTTTAGTTTACAACAGAAATCTTTCTGTCAGAGTGAACACCCATAACCTATGCTAAGAAGATACATAGGTTATGGACTGCTGAAAGGAGGAGGTATATGTCAAGAGCTGTTTTTCCAGCTAAAATTTTTAGCAATTAAGTGAAAAAAAATCAGTAAATGAAATAATACAAATAATGTTTTTAATTATGCTTTGGAAAATGCCTCTTTTCAAAGACTTTTTGTTGTTAAATTTTTCTTCATTATGAATCCCTCATTTTCATTCTACATTCTGTCAATCTTCCCATATTGATTGGTTTTCTCATAAGGCCATCTTTTATTCCTTTTGACAATTCCGTAGGTTTCTTACCACTGATACTCAAAGAAATAAATTACAGTATATTTATATTATAGTAACAAGTTGAAGCAACCATTTAATTAACTCCAGCAGTATTGAGCAATGTTAATTTTAGAAATTAATCATTTTTTCACAGAAAATGTTATTATGCCTTTTTTTGTCAAAAAGAGGAGCCTATTTTATCTTTAACCCCCCAAATCTTACATCTCCTTATATCTTCACAGTAGGCTTCAGAAAATATTCACTGCAGAAGTAGACTATGATTTCTGTTGAGACTGGTGATTCTTAAATATTAATGTACTTAAGAATTGTCTGGGAAATTATTTAAAATGCCAACTGTTAGGACACTTGTATAGATAGATATTCTGATTCAGTAAGTCTGAAAGCAATAGAGAAAAGAGCAAGAGAAATTTATTACACTATTTGGCAGCTTCTCATTTACTTCGTTCCCCAAATCCATATATTCATCAGGATTTATCACTGACTGCTTTAGCTACATTTGCTCTAAATTTATTTAGACTACCCATGAATTAAATACAAGTCTGAACAAAGCATATATCATTCACTTATCTTCTTAATTACACAGCACATTTCTTTCTAATCTAACCCACTTAAAACAAACAAACATATTCAAATATCTTTGCATTTTAATCTATATAATAATATTTAATTTGCCCTGAATATTTATCATATGGTATCTTTTTTTTTTTTTTTTTTTTACTGTCTCAAAGTCCTATTAAGAAGATAGTATTCTGAATTGTTGGCCATCATCAGCCTGTTGCAAGGATGAACATGTTGAGCCTTGCCCACTCCCTCTTCTAACTAGTGTCCTGCTTCTTCTACCTTATGCCCAAGGTTCCCAGTATAATGACAAAGTCAATGACACCAGATGAATTCTGAACCCCAGCACTCATCAAAGAGATTCTCAGATTATAAGAGTTGAAATGTTGACTGTATTCCTGACTGATAATATGATAGGTTATTTCAGACATGTTACTGACCATGCTATTTTTCCATATAGTTAACCAAGAAGGTCCTAAAGTTGTCAAACTCTGTGATAAAAGTTTATATTTAGCATATTCATATTTATATAAGAGTTTACTTTTCCCGGTTAGGGCCTATATTATATAGAATATAATTATTAGCATTAGCTGAACAGTGAAGCTACAGAGCATTCATATGTGTGAAATGATGAAAGTTACTTTCACTTTGCCTACAAAATGCTGTTGACAATGTACCTGAAACTTTTACCTTTCAGTTTTTAGCACTATTGTCTGCTAAAAATAACTCCTACATTTATTAAAAGACTATTTTTCATTCTATTTTGCTTAGAATCCCTCTTTCTACTGGTCGTTAGCTTTTCAGTATGTTGGTATTCCTTTATTTTCCTTATCGCTTATGTATCTCACCAAGGTAATCTTAGATTTATGGATTTAAACAATGTTTTTGTATTTATGCAAAGCTATAATGCCTACTCTTCCTAGGTATAGAAGATTATTTCTCACTATTAGATACTGCTTTATTCTAAAATCCCACCAAATAAATGCACTTTATGCAAATCTGAAACTGTCCTCATTAAAAACTTCAATTTTTTTCTTCAGCTAATATTACTGGTGAAATTTTACTAACCAGATATCTATCCTTCAGCAACAAAACTAAATCATATTAAACCAGTGACCTTGTGAGTTAGGCGTGAACGTCTGTGTACTATCCTATGCATGTATTCCATTATACTGTTCACTCTGTAAGATTTGACATTCCTTGTTTTATATATATTGACTAGTATGACAAAGTCAATTTCTTTTGTGTTTGTGTTTGAGTCATTTTTTGATTTTTTTTAGAGGAAGGGTTATCATTGATTCATTTGTTTTTTTTTTTCTTTTATGGAAAAAGCATTTTCTTTTCTTTTATAGAAAAATTCAACTCTTTGAAATAAAAAAAATTGGGAGAAATCTGGAAAAAGATATGGAATAAATAAAACAAATATTTCTAACAAAGCTACACAGTAGTTTTTCATTTTTGTCAATGAAAACAACTCAAATATATGTGTGCCTTCCTCTCTTAATAGAATATATAATTAAGACTAACAGTGTTTGTTACAGCATGATAATAATTTAATTCTGAGCATTAATATAAATAAGTTTTTTATCAAAAATGTATCTTAAATGTACATATGGCACCAAAGAATAGTCATTACATAGTGCTTTACTATATCGTAATCGTGACTATACTTCACTTCTGAGTTTTATCTTAACTGAATATTGTTCAATAGTGATTATTGATAGTCAATAAGTAATTGATTATCAACTACTAAAAATAAAATAAGAGCTATGATATAATTAACGAATATACACTTATATACCTAGGAAACCAAATTTGGGAATTTACAGAAAGAAGCATGAGAAGAATGTGGCTGAAGTTACCATTAAATGTATATTCAGTATTATGGATTAATTGAATCTAAGAGAACCAGACATTTGAAGATAGAGAATGATGCTTACCTGGAGCAAATTTCAAACTCTTATTATTGCAGAAATTTATTACAATTTTGTACAGATGTCTAGATTTAAATAATGGTTCAAATATTTTGAATAATAAAAACACAAATAATTAACTGCAAAAAAATAGCAAAATATAAATCATACCAGGTCAAATATATAATTTTTTAAAAATATATTACTAGATATAGTGACAATTTTATGGTTTATATATGAGCTTCTGGTATGTTGCAAATAAAAGGAGCACAGATTCAGAAATTAAGTTTAATTGCTATAAAACCTTCAAATGAATCAAACCTTGTATTAGTAGATTCCTCCTTTGCCTTTCATATTTAGTTCATCTGGAGGGCTTCACATGCATTTTTGTTAATTCCAACAGAAAGATACTTAGAAAACTCTAAAAGGTTGACTTTCTAAACATAAGTGAACATTTTAACATTATGGAAGTATTTGCCATATTATTTCTGAAAGGCCTCTATTTCTCAATTTAAAATATTTTGTCATTGTTTTATTGTTCTGTCAGATAGTTATGGATTTATTTGGGTTGTGGCACTATAATGTGTTAAAAGAAATTCTGTTTCAAAATAATAATGCTACAGAAACATATTTTTGAGATATATACAATATATGTGATTTATATATGTCTAGAAAATAAGCAATCATTTTCAGTTACAATATGTTTCTTTAATGTTTACTTCCTCAAACTGAAATAAACAAATGGTCTGAAAGATAATTTGGGAAGGAATACATTTTTTTACGCTTACTTTTATATAAGTCATGGTTGATTAGATTCCAAAACATAATATATATTTATGTAATCCTGATTTTGAGATTTAATAGTATAAATATTTTCTATTAAAGCTCCAAGTAGATAATTTATTTTTCTTGCATGAATGAGAATGACAAGTCAAACAAATACATCAGATAATTGACCTATGGCAATATTTACAAATCAGATAATTTGACTGCTCTAAGGTTTCTTCTGTGAGCTGAGCATAGATACATCACATGGATGATTGGAAGATACATCACATGGATGATTGATAGAGAATTAGAAGGTACAATGTTTCTGACCATTGTATCAGATGGATACACTGAATTATTTTATTAAAAGTAAACTGATTTTCTTTACTTTTCAATTTCATTTAAAACTTTAAAGTGAATAGTAGTGAGAAAGACATATCAATTTTAAGTCTAAAGTACCTAACCCAGCTGACTTTGAGTGACATTTTAATATCTCTAACAACAGAGATTGCATGTTATATAATTTGTGGTTATTCACAGTAATGAAATTAGAAGGAGTTTAATGATCCACATCTACACCATACCTATGGGAGAGTTAGGTGTTTTAATGATAATCATCCAATCTATTTTTAAGGAGTCAATAAATTGTTATAGAAAAATAATATTTCTGATTATAGAAAATTAATATTGTGAACGTGTTAGTGCACTTCTGATTACATGAAAACTGTATTTGCTCAGAATAGGGAATCAAATATGAAAGAACCTGATAATTATTAAAGGGAAAATTATACTAACACTTCATTTTCAAGAGCAAAAGGTAGGCTTATCATGTTGAATATTTCACTTCTATGTTACTCTGATGAAAACAGAACAGAAAACACAGTAGCTACACAATAAATATCTGTGAACAGAACCATTTCAGGGGAGTCTAGGATATTAGAAACAATAAAGTGGGAAGCACGTACTTCTTAGTCAGAATGATAATATTGAAACTAGCTCCATTTATTTGGATGAATACAATGAATTGAGCCTCATTTTCTTCATGCAAAATATGGGTGACTATATCAGTAAGATAAGGTTGCAGGGAAGATTTAATTGGCAAAAAAAAAATATCCAGAGCACTTACCTGAGTAGTTACTTAGTAATAGTCCTAGGGCCTCAGTTATTAAAAAATACATTTTCATCTTAGTGAATATTTGTAAACATTTTAGAACCTATAATATGGTTAAAATAGAGAAGTCTTTAATTTCTCTAAGGCACTTTAAAATAGAATGAAAAATCATCATCTAGAGGTATAATATTTATTTAGAAGATTGCTTTATTTGATTGTCTTAGAGTTCACTTTGATTTACTGAGAAAAAAATAAACATTTTATAAAAGCAAATTCTTCATTTCCTTGCATTTGAGGACAAGAATGTTATATCATAAATCCAATCATATATATTTACTTGCTTTTAGAAAGAAAAAAGTAATTCTCTAAAGAATTTTTTTTTCTTATATTTGTACTAACATCCTTTTGTTAGGAAAGATAATGATTGTTCATTCTTTTCTGGGGCCATTTAGCAACACCGATCATCTCTCTTTATTTTGTTTAATCTGAAATATTATCTAATTAGTTTGATATATGGGAAAAAAGAAGTATCTGCACAGTTATAGATGGGACAATAACATACATGAACATTCAAACACACAGACATATTTGCAAACACTTTTGTCATAATAAATAATACACTGATCAAATGAATAAGTGATGTTTTTCCAAAGACCTTCACCTTTGGTAGAGACCCTTTGTCTTTCTTTGTAACTTTAACTTTTTGAGGCAATATTGGTTTAATAATTGTATATGATTTAGAAGTATGGGATCACACCTTTCAGGTATATGTTATCAGTCACACCCACCAACAACATACTTATAGTCCCATTTTGCCCTTCTCCACTCAACTTCCTATGGTAGTATCAGTTCTATAGTCTAATTTCTAATTCTTCTTCAAGCAACACTTAGAAAATTGTACATTTCCTACAGTGATCAAAACTCATTTGCAGTCCACAGAGAAAGGTTATAAACACATATGAGGAATGCTAACTCAAGAGGAAAAATACACAAGTGCAAAGAAATGATGAAAAAGAAATAAGAAACAAAACTAGAAACATATCTTCATGGAAGTATATTTTAAACTTTAAAAGGAATAACCTGAAGTAATCTTCTTAAGGTCCAAAGTCTTTGTCATAATAGATAAATAAAATGAGAACAGCAAAATGGGGAAGGGGAGAGTGGACTAGTGGACTAAGATGGAGGACTACATAAGTGTGTTGGTAATGGGTATGGTCTGGTAACATACACCTGAAAACACTAACTTACACTGTCTGTGGTGTAATAACCCTTATCAGCTATAACTTTAGATGTTCAGGTTTAACTCTGATTTTCCAAAGGGAGGTTTTCTTGAGGCAAAATAGATAGGGGGCAGGAGGAATATGAAAATAGTTTCCAAATAATATGCTTTTGAGTTTCAAAACATCCTTATTTTCCTCCTACAAAGGAAAAGGAAGAAAGACTTTGCGTCATTTTAATCTATGGCAGTTCATTTTGTGAAATGCCAACACAATTAAAACATATCTTTGAGGAAGTATGATTGATAAACAAGGGGAATCTAATACATAAATAAATATAGTTCTTCTTCATGAAACTTAGTGGTGAAGCTAATATAACATATTTGTATTGAAGAACACCTGAAATTTATACAATGGCACAATGTAATGTCCAATAAAAATATTTTTTAAGAGCTGCAGAAATCATTATATTAAGCAAAAAACATTTTTATTGTGTTATTTATGACCCTCAACCTCCTTGTGTTTTGTTGACTTTTTCCTTTATTTGAATTCCCACTTCTAAATTTCCCTATATTTGAATTCCCACCTATATTTTCCCTTTTTATATGTAAACACTCTAGTGGATTAAATGTTTCCTAGTTTGTATGTGCATTTTATTTTAAACTGTGCATTAATGTTTTAGAAACACTTCATATTAAATAAATTAAAATATGATTTATTTATACCAATATATTATTCTGTTTTATTATTTTTTCCCTCATGATTATTTTTCCAGATCCTGTTTCTTTATGATATTATAGTCTGGCAATCCAAATCTCTATATAAGATTCAGGGGCATCCTTTTATTTTACTTTTGCTTCCTTTGGTAAAAACAGACTGATTATCTTTAGCATTATGAGAGTCTGTCATTCATTCATCTATTTTACTTTTCTATTCTGCATAATAGATTATTCCAAACATCACAGCAACACAATTTATTCTCTCATGGTTTCTATAAATCAGAATTCTGGGTACTTGCAAAGCTGAGAGCTGAGTTCTCTGTTCAGGGTTACAGTGGATTAAAGTTAAAATGTTGAGCAGGGGACAAGGCTCTCTTCCTTCCTCACTGGTTGTTGGAAAATTGGTTTTTTGTTTGTTTGTTTTCCCTTTTTTTTTTTTATGATGGGGTGGAAATTCATTTCTTGCTGGCTGTCAACCAGTTTCCTCAAAGCAATGCCTAGAGGCCACTGCTCTCAAACAACAGTTTCTAACACATGTATTTTTCCTTCCTTGCAGGCCAACACTAACTGGGAAAACCCTCTGCTGTTAAAGGCCCCACACAATTACATCAGACCCACCAGCATTATCTTCCTATTTTAATGTCAACTGTGACAAGAACCATGAGTAATCAGGGTGCTAACTCCTTCTAACTTACAGTTTTTAATGTTACATAGCGTAAGAATACTTGAGGACCACTAAGAATTCTGCCTAACGCCACCTGATTGACATGAAAATTCTCTTATATATGTACTTGGAGAGGGATTTTAGGTTTGAATGTAATTTTATACTTGCTTGTGGGTTGTAGGGTAGGTTTGAGGATGATCCTTGTAACTGGAGCATTTGACCAGACAGGAGAGTATAAAAAAGGAGACTGGGAGGGACTGCAGGGAAACAAACTGTCTTGGGCATTTTATATGACTATATTAAGGATTTTAATAAGTACTTTTTAAAAATTACTTAAATTGAATTAATTCCATCACTCTTTTGTTCATTTATTCTGCCATTATACTTTTAGGGAGCATAAGAGAATAAAGGTAAATAGAGCGGATTTGTTTTCTCTACCAGCTGCCCAAAATTTAATATTGATAAATGAATGAATGTCATGTTTCATTAACTTTCCTTTTCCACCTTTCTCTTTATCTTTCAATACCTAGATAGCAGAGAAAAAAATGGTTAAAACATTATATTTACTGTACTAAAAGTTTTTAATTTCTTCCTTTATCTTTCCAACTATTTCTATATTTTTTGTAATCATACCATTTAACTAAGAGATATTGAAAGAGTTACTTGAAATCCAGCTTTTAAGTTAACTTCATGACAAAGAACAACAAATAAGGAAGAACATATTCATTCACCTGTGAATAGCTTGTCAAATAACTCAATCATGATTTTATATTGGAGAGTATGTTTTTTTGTCCAGGACATGGGAAATGAGAACAATGTGTAAGGTTTAAGGTACAATATTGACTTACTTATAAGTTACCAGCAAAGGAATATTGTCCTTGTAAGTATATTTAATCAAATAGTATTGTATAGAGGAATATATTTCATGGTTTTAAATACACTGAAGTAATTTTTTGGCATTTCATTTTTAAAAAGTCATAAAATGTACTAACATCATCAAATTAATTTATTCTAAGTGTCTCGGAGTTGTAGGCAATTAAAATATTTAAAAGAAATTTCCTTTATTATTTATTATTATTATTTATTATTTATTGCTGACTCTGCTCCACCTTAGGTTTCCTGGTGGTCCCTATATTCTCTCTCATCACTTCTGTGTGAGGATAGGTGACAACTTAATAACATCTGCTCCATTGGTGCATATTCTTTGATCAGTCACTGCAATAATAAAAAAAAGGAACTAACCTGAGAAAGTGCTGACTCCCTCCCAGCCTTCCCATTTTCCCCAGAGGGGCTCTAGTCAAGGTTCAGTTGAATCTGCATAGACAAGGTAATGGAGATCATCTCATAGCTCAAGGAGCATCAGACAAAATAACTCCTGTGGTTCTGTGGACCTGGGAGCCAGAAGAGGGAAAGGGCAGGGGCTGGATGCAGAAAACAAAGAATCAGCATGACCAGGGCTTCAAAGTCTCCCTCTTCACTTATTCAGACAGCCTTATTAGAAGTTTTTGAGTAAGACCATTGACAAAAAACCCTTCCACCGATGCCACCACCTCACTAAAGATGCTGATGAGTGACAGACTAGCACTGAATATATGCATAAGAGCATAGCCAAGTCCACCTAAACTCTTGATTGCAACTCCTTTCAGAGATTGTGATCCCAGGCTCATCCCAAAGGTTTGCAATCGCCTGTGCCTAGCCTTAAAAATCACACACGGGTTTTCAATTAGGAACTAAACTTCTCAGTACTTTGCTACTGCTGTTCAAATTCCTAGAACTCGCCAAACTACTATTCCTTTTACTTGTGTATTTCCTCTCCATGGTATCTAGTGTTGCCAAATTGCAGTATCTATACCTCTTCTTTGCTAAATGCCTCTTTTTTTTTTTTTTCTTTCTGGTCATATGCAATTATCTTATCCACTTAAATCAATAAATTGTTGTATGCTAACCTTACTTTCACAGACACAGAAAAACAATACTTCACAAAAAAAAATCAACTCTAAAATACTATCTCAAGTTTTAAGATTTTAAGCAGTATGATACAAATAACTGTTCTAAATTCATTAGAATCTATGACAGCACTGAAATAATATATATAAATACAATAATTGTATAAAATATATTGGCATTTTATACATTTGTTTTAATAATATTCACTTTACTTGCTCTTTTCATAATTTTATATAGTTCCCTGAAGCACTTAAAATACAAATTTTTCTATTAAAGTAATTTCAGCATAAATTTCATCTGTATTAACAAATGTACGAAAAAATGACCTACGTTTAATGAGTCATTTTGCAGAGATTTAATAAAATAATCCCTTTTCCTTGTGCATTATCTTATTTTAAACTCTACTTATGGGGTTAACAGTTAGTTATAAGATTTTTTTCCTTTGGATGACAATTTCTTGGAGTAATCATTCAGAATTTGCTTTTTAGGTTTATAAATATTTTATAAATGGCGGCACCAGTGAGTCTGATTATAATGGGCACCAAAAGATAAGAAGAAGAAAGTCATATCCTCCTGAATAAAATATATCCCCTTTTAAATATCACAAATGATATTATTTCAATCAAAAAAACTGTGATCTTATTGAAATAACACACACCACATTCTAGACAAAAGATTGAAATTTTAAAAACTTTTAACTAAAATCTTATAAAAGTCTAGGTAGTTTTTGGCAGGCTTTTGATTACTGTCAATCTTTTGGAAAAGGAGCTTAATTTAGGATCAAAATTTGTTTCACTAGTGAAATGGGTTTGTTTTGAAAGTGGAATTTCAATACTGAATTTTTTTACATAAATCTTGATTGTATACTTTTTCTATCAATCATAATATGTAATTCAGCTAATTAAAATCAATAGATGAGAAAATAATTTTCATTTCAAAGTCATGTTCCTAAGTAAAAGTCTGCCCTTTATAAGGTAGGTAATTAGACTTACACATAAAGATGTAGATAAAGGAGTCAGGACTGATATAAAAACGGATGAAGCATTGGTACAGTAATTTTTTCTGTACTGCCAGAAAAACCCTGGATTGAATTAGTTATGTGTAATCATGTACATTTCATACTTCATGCTGCGATAATATAGTTCACAATAAAGTGGTGCTTCAAGATGTTACCAAACAGAAATTCTTCAGTTGTCAGTAAGCTTTGTAAACCTGTGAAAGGCAATAGCCCTTGGATGGAAATAGCAGCCAGAAAAATTCTTATATAATCACACTTATTGACCTATTTGACTAAGATCCTTGGAGGGCAGACAGTTAGCTCAGTTAAGCTATTGTATAAGGAATTATGCAGAACTATAAGAGGACTGCTTTTAAGCAAAGAGTTTTCTCCATTTTTTTCCATTCATGGTCATGAATTTTAAGTCAAAGCTACATGCCTGGGAGGTCAGGCACGGTGGCTCATGCCTGTAAGCTTCAGCCTATGAAGTGACCGGGGGCTAGGGATAGCCGTTCGAGTCCCAATTGGGGCCTGTAGCGAGACCTAGTTCCAAAAAACTAGCTGGACGTGGTGGCGCACACCTGTAATCCCAGCTACCTGGGAAGCTGAGACTGGGGATTGTTTGAGTCTGTGGTACCCCGGGCAACGAGAGCCTGCGATTCTATGGGCAAAAATAGCAAGACCTAGTCTCAAAAAAAAAAACACAAAAAACAAAAAACAAAATTAAAAAAAAATCAAAACTACATGCCTTGGAATTCTGAACTGAAAAGTTTTTTAGAGATTCTCTAATCTCATGTCATCTTTTCACAGATGAAAAATTAATGTTTAGAGAGTTTTAAGACTTGTCAAAATTTATGTGTGATGATTCATCAAGTAGGTTAGATGGGATTTGTGCAGCTAATGAAGCTACAAAACCCTCCCAGAATATGGATTTCTCCATTCCCTGTATGTGAATCTAGTTTTGACACAATATTGATCGAAATTTTAATATTGCTTGGATTTTACATTACCTCCTGAGACTGTGATTAGTAAAGATGTAAATGGGAAACTTGTTTTATTTTTAGTTATTTTTTCTCCAACAGTACCAGATACTAGCAATGAAGATAATAGAGGAAATGCTTATATGAAGAGAGTAGCTTATTTTATTGTCTTTGAACATGCAATATCCCAAAATATTTATTCTCAGTGAATTACTTTGCTTTGCAATATAGAAGGGTGATTTTAAGGACTCACTTGAATATTAGCAGAGACTAGATTGTGTCTACATTTCTCAAAATGTAGTATTATTATTTCACCAGTTTATTTACTTAACAGATTTATAAATATTCTCATTTAAAAATATACTATGAGAGTCAACTTACATCATTTTAATGCATTAGTGCAAAAAATTACTATCTTATTACCCTGTACCTAACAGTTTACAGGCAAGTCATATTATGGCAAATAATTAACTATAATCATCATTACCTTTTTCTTCAATTTTTTCAATTAATATATATTGAAATTATATATTTACATTAACATATATGTATATAAATGCAAATATATTAAAATATAAGCAAATTTGCTTGCACATTTATGAAACAACTTTGATGCACTTGCAGTTTATTATATATCAATTCACAGAAAGTGCTACTTATATGTTTGATATACATTGGATTCATAAAGCACAGTTTGTTTTTCTAAGCACAAAGTTTCTACCTCAGCTGGAATCTTTAAAATATAAGTATTACAACCCTCCCAGATTAAGATTAAGTTACATTTAATCCTTAACTGCTTTAAACATTTTTATCATATAGTCATTTAACTTGACTATAAATTTATAATAATGACTACAAGAAAATACTAAGCTTTTAAGCAATGTATAGTGATAATAAATTATTTAGAATGAAGAATGTTAAATAAGAAGGTTAAAATAAACTTTTCTAAGATACAGTAATAAGTAAGTGGGACAAGGGATGTAGCTTCTTTCAGTCATGGTTTATCAAGCATAGCTAACAGGAAAATTCAGCCTGCTACCTGCCTTTCAAGTGGCCTAAGATTTTAGATTAATTTTGACAGTGATATCTAGAAATTGTTGTAAAACATTTCAAAACACTATTGATAGAGAGCACATATGACCTGCAAAATATAACTACTTAATCATGGTTCGTTATTAAAACAAACAAACAAACAAACAAACAAAAACAGATAAGTGAATTCCTAATCTACTATTTTGGTTCAAACCAAATCATTATTTAATGTATATTCTGGGTGAGTTATTTAAAAACTCCATGATTTGCAACATAAGTTGCTTTTTAATTTTAAAAAATTTAAAGTAACTCATTTATAACACATTGAACATAAATATAAACTATTAGCCAACAATAATCTAGTTTCTCTCTGTTACAGATACACCTCCACAAATAGTCTCTTAATCTTCCCTGCTCCCACTTTCATGCAGTGACTTGGGAATCTCAATTGCAGAGTGACTTGACTAGACCTTCTGAATGGGTAGCTGCTGGGAGTAGCAAGGTAGGTAGAAAAAGGAGGTGAGTACTTGAAGAGACACATGAAGGAGATACACAGAAGGGAGAATTGTGGAGACACTTGAAAGTATAGTTGGAAAAGAAAGATGTGTGAGAGGTTGGCAGCTATTATATTGCCTTCCTGTTAGATGGCATATTTTGAATTTTGAGTCTTTCTGGGACTAACCCAGTTCCTGTTGTTCCTTGCCAGAGGTACCTTAGCCATCTGGCAAGTTTTGTACTTATGTGCCCTACTTTGCACTGAACTGGACCTGTTTGAGTATATGAGCATGAAGGACTTGGTAATTTTCAGAGTTTCTTTGAAATATCCTTTCTCTCTCTCTCTCTCTCTCTCTCTCTCTCTCTCTCTCTCTCTCTCTCTCTCTCTCTGAACACTGTATATTAGAACTATTTTGTACTAAGAATTTGCTTCTCTTGCCTTTGTGGGCAGAGATAGCTGAATTCCTTTCAGAACATGTACCCTTTAATAGTCTAGGGACCCTGGATGCATCTAAGTACTACACTAATACATACTTCACCACACAGTTGATCATTTAACCAAATTTGGCCTCTTCCCCTACCCCTTCCCTCTGTGGTAGCACTATTTATTCTTATATGTTCAGTTTCTTTTTATTTCATTTTGTTTGTTCATTTGCTTTGTTTCTTTATCTTCTACACTGAGTGAAATACATATTTTTCCTTTTGACTTATTTCATTTGGCTTAATATCCTTCTAAATCCATAAACTTTGTTACAAATGGTGTACTATCATGTCTTTAAAATAATTTAATAGAATTTCATTGTGTATATATATGCTATATCTTCTTTATACAATTATTTGCTCCAATTTGTGAGATTTTGGTGAAATTGGATCAAATCAATGGACTACAAGGAATGCAACTTAAACTGCAGAAGATTGCTTGCAGCAATCTTTAAGTTTAAGTTTTAGGTTAAGTTTTATGTTGGGCTATTAAAACACACACAGAGTCAATTAAATCCTTGGATAATAGATCTTTTGTGCTCAGGTAACTAAATAAGCTATTTATTTACAATGTTTATTAGACCTCCTTTGTTTTCATTCCCATTCAAGGATTTCAAAGAAAATGACAATGCTAATGCTTTCTTTAAATGATTTTCTCTTATGACTTATTGTAGAACTGTTTTACTCATCTGCTTATGGTAATGATAATGTTGGTTTCTCTGAGGGTAATAAAAGGAAATTATATGAGATTTTCTTTCAATCCCTTGTGATAATTCTTTTCTCTAGTCTATAGCATTCACACTTGAAAAAATGAAACCCAGTACTTATTTTATATGGTGACTACTATTATAGTCATTATAATGTAATAACATTATTTACCATCTGTTCTTTGTTTAGCCAAAATTGATTTTCTATATAGTTCATTTGGACACTTGAGACAAATAACCTATTTATTTGTGTCAGTTTAATGTCTTAGCTGCTGGAATTTTAAAAAGGAGATTTTTTTCACCGTAAAAAATAATTCAAATAGTCTCTACTGTAATATATTTCTGAATTATCCCATTTTGCTTATAGTTTCTTACAAGGAAGATTATGTAGGTGCTTCATCATTTTTAAAATCTTACATCAGGAAAAAAGAGATAATTCATTGCTTTTAAGGGAATATTAGTAGTTTTTAAAAGGCAGAATTACAAAAAAAGATTATACAATATTTCCTAATGATTGGAAGCTGTTTCATATCACATCCTTCTCCTATGTGGCTTATTTTGTCCTAACATGCTGTTAATTTAAATACAATATAAACTTATGACCTAGTTGTTTTTATATTAGGTTAAGTTTAATACATTAGGGTGTTCCATAAAATATTTATTTATCAATGTCGTTCTCCTTACCTAAAGATTACTAGGGCCACAGATTCAGTTCAACAAAGCTGGGTGTATTATTTTCCATCACAGGAAGGATTTTATACCATAGGTCATAGGGAAGGATAGTGAGGCCTTCTATGTTAATTTTTGAAACTATTGAACTTTATGCAGCTTATTTTTGCAAATGGTTCAAGAACTGGGTTCTTTTGGAGAAAGGAGTATTGGTTTAAGTTAGCTACCTTCAGAAAATAACAAAAATTATCAAATATTTTAAATTCATTCAGAGAATGGGAGAAATGGAGTAGGTTAAGGCTATAATCAGTAAAAGAAGTAACAATCATCGTAGGTACAAAAAGTCTCTTGGTTATATCTGGGTTTGCAAAGAATTCATGTTTATGTGTTTGAACAGGTGTGTTTATACAGCAATCTTAAGTTCTCATCTGATGTTCTATGAAATTTTTTATACTCAATAGGAAAACACAATGGCCTAGCTGTTAGTGTCTGACCAGCTGGTGCTTATCAGGGTTGACTGCTTTTCACTTTTTCATGTGCATGTTAGAATAATAATTGTTGGGTTGAATGTCTGTTTGTGTCTTTCTTAAATTCACATCTTGAAGTTCTAGTTTCAGTGTGATGGAATAAAGAAATAGGGGGTTGGGGAGCTATTTAAGTTAAGAAAAGTGTTCCCACAAGATACCAAATTTGCTGCCATATTGATCTTGGATTCCTCAGCTTCCAGAACTGTGATGTATAAATGTGTATTGTTTTAAGTCAGTCAGTGGAATTTTGATAAAGTAGCTGGTTCTAAAACAATAACCAAATATTTAATTCTTAGATGTTGGACCATAAAATTTTTATAATCAACTAGTGACATGATTTATATTGGTCCTTGCATAATATTATAATTGATGTCATTAATAAATAACACTATTAATCAGTTACCTTTTGGGATATTTTGTGCTATAACATAAATATTACATGATGAAGAAAGTGAGCAATCAATTTTTCACATGTTTAACATGCAATATAACTCTTTCAACCAAACAATATATAAAATATCACTGCCAGGCCCTGCAACACACAGGAGACTATATCTGTTCTCTATGTAGACAACAAAGGACATGTAAGAATAAGATCTACAGATTCAGGCAACAGTTAAAAAAGTCACAGTCAATTGAATTAAAAGAAGATAAAATTTAAAAATAATATATTATAGAAAAATGAATTATATCAAATTTCTTCATAATTATTCAGTAATCTAATACTGTTCTAAGTGAATATTTAAGCGAAGACAGTGCAAGTTAGAAAAAGAATTTCATATAATAAGTAAACATCAAAGTTCTGATGACTAGGGCAAGAATGATATAGACAACTACAGCTAAGGGTTATTACATGGTGTTTAATGATATGAGTTGAGATTTAGATTAGAATCAATATATATTTCTACTATATATAGTTACATATTTTTAATGTGTGGTTTCTAATTACATAAATGCTTTTTCATTAATTTTTTTGGAATATACAGAAATTTCAAGATCTAAAGTCCTTTGAAAAATCAATGTATGTATATTAACCCAAGAGAGCAATATAGTCTGGTAAAGATCTAAACCTAGAATAGAGAAGAGTGGAAGGAACAGCTTTTATGCATTTTGTCAGTGCAAGTTTTTCTAGTCTATGTATGTTGTAGATTTAAAAAGTTACATATCTAAACAGAGATATATAATCCATCATGAAATATAAACACTGTATGTCTGGTTTTACAGTAAATTAAGTCAGGATCCCATAAAAATTAATACTCTTAAAACATGTTTATTCTGTATGATATAACAATAATAAATAAATAAATGGTATTTGCATATTACCTAGCCAATTTTAGTTTTGTTTATTTATTAAATCATCAAATAATTATTGAATATTTGCTATACTATTTGTATTTAACACACTAAGTATTATATCAAATGTTAATGACCAAATGGGTCATTTTTTCATATTAAGTAGAAGAAATAAGATCCAAACAGAAATGTTTGCAACATCAGATAGAAGTTTTCAGAATATTTTTCAGAAAATTTTCAGAGGATTGCAGAGAAGGCACACCTTATCCTACATAAAGGAGAAAGAAAACAAGGCAAATAATGCCATTTGAGTCAGACCAGGAAGATGGTGAGGCAATATCATCTGTAGAGTTTGATGAGATAGGGAGGACATTCAATATTTTAATAGCATTAAAGGGAGGAAGGAAAGTTAGTGATCCCAAAGAATAGTAAATTTCTGGGTTTTTTTGTTTGTTTGTTTGCTTTTGTTTTTTGTTTGTTTGTTTGTTTGTTTTGCTTGCTTGTGTTTTCTGCTTGAAAAGGAGGAAAATATACAGTTATACAACTAGATGTCCTATATTTTAATTTTTGCTTTTTGCCAATTAACAGTGATATGAGTTCAGATAACCTTGTTATGCTTCCCCTTGCTCTTCTGTAAAAGGGGTATAATTCTGTATAATAGAACTCAGGATTCTAAGATAGGTCCTAGGTCCCATCTCTTTGTGTGTATGTTGTATAGAATTAAATTTCCTTGAGAAAGGAGAACATGTGAAGAAAGAAGATTATTATTTCTGTGATTTTATGCTACATGAAATTATATGGCTGGGGTGCTTTGAAGATGCAATTAATGTTTCAAATCAGTTATTCTAAGTATATCAAAAAGGAATTGTCCTGGATCAGACTAAACTAATCAATTCAGTGTTTTAAATGTAGGTCTGGAGGTCAAAGACAGGAAGATATCTGGGATTTTGAAGTGTGCATATACTCTTGAACTCACCTTGAAAAGCAAGCTTCCGCATTATGAACCGGCTTACATGCCACAAAGCCAGAATGACTCTGATAGCTGATAATGGTTCCAGGTCAATGGAGATCAAAAATATCAGGAATACATATGAAAAAATGTTCAACATAACATATCATCAGAGAAATCAAACCCACAATTAGGTATCACACCATGCCATTTAGAATGGTCCATATCAATGTACTTAGAAGAAATCATATTAGCAGAAACAAGTCAAAAAGAAAAAGACAGAAACCAAGTGGTTTCACTAATATATGGGACATAGGGGTAAAAATAAACAAAAGCCATGAGGAAAAGTCAAAACTAGCTAAGCACCAAAGTGAAGCAACAACTTTGGGCAGGGGGTAAAGAGGGGGAATGGTGGGGAGTGGGGGGGGGCTGGTATTACAATTATGTGAAATTTATATATAAATATTTTTTTTAAAAAAATGAAAAGCCCATATCAAAAACTTGGGTAACAACATGTGCTGATGTCAATGTGGAGAAAAAGGAGCACTTTTCCATTGCTGGCGGGAATGCAAACTGGTCCAGCCACTATGGAAAACTGTGTGGAAGACCCACAAATAACTGTGTAACTACTATTTGATCAAGAAGTTCTACTTCTGGGAATCTACCCAAAGGACACCAAAACACTAATTCAAAAAGACACCTATATGCAGATGTTTATTGCAGTACTATTTACAATAGCCAGGATATGGAAACAACCCAAATGCCCCAAAGCAGACAAATGGTTCAGAAAGTTGTGTATATGTACACAATGGGATATTATTCCACAATCAAAAAAATATAGATTTGGTGTAGATGTGATAACATGGATGGATTTAGAAAGAATCATGTTAGTAGAGATAAGTCAGAAAGATAAAGAGGAATACTGGATGATTTCATCTATATGAGGGATATAGAGAAAGCAAACAAACAAATGGACCACGAAATTTTAAAACTAGCTGTTAGAAGAATGAAAGTATAGAGTAAGGGTGGGGGAATTAAAATTGAGGGAGAGATGGGCACAAGAGTTTAAGATGGTTCACAGGTGCTAAGATGGTGGGAGGACATCAGGTTAGATGATGAAAAATATCTATATACACAATCAATCAAAAATAAAATTTAAAAAATCAGGAATACAAACAAGAAATAAGGAAATGGAATCTACTAACTTCAACAAGCTTGGAAGCAGATATTTTCATGATCAGCTTCCAAATAAAGACACAACTGGCCAACAATTTTCAGCTTGATTTGAGCAGAGCACTCAGTCAAATAATGGTTAGACTCTAGAATCAAAGGAACTATGAGATACTACGCTTTAAGTTATAAAATTTATAGTAATTTCATATGTGTTAATAGTAAGGCATATGCATTTCCATAGTGATAATCAAGTTTTATCTAACAAAAACTTAAATAATTATGGATCATTGGATTTGGAGAATGGGTAAATAATGGATTAACACTGAGGAACTTGGTGGTGAAAACATGCTATATTAAAAAGAGCTTTGTTCACATTACTAGTAAAAATGTAGACTTTTAGAACATTACTAGTGAGGATTCAGAGAGATGATGAGTATGCTATTACAAACTGAAAGAAGGAAGATCTTACCTATATAGTACAGAAAATTTATCAAATTGTGCTCGGCAGTTGTATTGAAAATAGAAATTGAAAATTACTAATTTGGATTCATAGCTATAAGTGTTTTCCAAACAATGTTGCAGGTGCCATGTGGATGTTCTTTGGTACTGATCGTAAAATGTAAGAATAAATAAAATGAGAGGAAATATATTAAAAGAAGGAAACACAGTAGGAATGTTTGGGATATTCTTATTCTTGCCAATGAAATAAAGTTAGAAAAGGATACCAAAGTCATGGTACAGAGAAAAAGGTGAGGTTGTGACTGTACAACTTTTTGTTATAATTTCAAAAATATATAAATATATATTATTGTAAGACAGAAATTAAAGTCACAAGAAGTGCTTTTCAATAAATTAAGGCTGTACCTCACAGATCTAAGTAAAGTTAGACTGCTTTTAGGAAATCACTTATCTCAGCAAGAGGCCAAGTTAGCATAGTAACTCACAGAATTGTTGAGGATAGACAAGAACTTTAATTTTTTATATAAAACTGTGTTCCTTTTACATATATTATCATTGTTATTTCTGCATCCAGAAACCTTTTAAAATGAATTATAATGACAATATACAAAATAAAGTTCCACAATGGAATTTTTCTTATAAAATATAAAGAAGTTGTAGAAAGTTTTATTTTACTTACTTCTGGATACTATACTGCTAGAAAAGAAGATGTGAAATTTATTACTTGTTATTTTCTTCTGACATGCTTGATATTTAAACATGTTTTCAGGGTTCAACAGGTAAAATCAAATAAAAACCTTATAAGCTGGTGTGGAGAGGTAGCAAGTTTTCTAAATAGTTATATGCTGTAGTTACAGAATTCTGGTTGCTTGTGATCAAAACAAAGCAAAACAAAACAAAATCAATATACTAGATGTGCTTATCATTCAAGTAATTGTTACAATTGATTATATACTTACATGTCTCAACAATTTAGCAGTTATTTTAAGAAAATAATACATGTCTGTTGAAAAGAAATCACTATTTTTATTTTGTCCCTAGAATATCAAATTATTTATTTATATATCATATGTGTGTTTGTTCTCTGCTGAATAATTTCACTTGTTGCTTGAGATATTTAAGCTTTATTGTAACCTCAAGTAAAGCATGTTATTAAAATCTATATAATCATCATGGTGGAACATAAAGGATAGGAGAGTTAGGGAGTCTTACTGTAGCTGAACAATTTTTTCAGTGTTTGAAAGCTCAAATATTACGTACTTATCAGCTTATAAAAATAAAATTATAACTGCATACTTGTGATTATCTGGTGTTGGGATTATTTTTTTATTACATTTTGTAGTTTTAAATAAGAGCTATCCTGAAGATTATAGGAATTATATTATTAATTCTCCAGATCACATCAGGTGTTTTCTACCATTATAAGATATATTATAAAATATAATTCCTAGTTTTTGTGAATGAATATTACTTATATATTTATTTTTATTCTCATACATTTTAGATGACATTAAAATAAACAAAAGGCTTAATTTTAAAAATCTCTCTGTCAAGATAAAGTGACAGTTATTATCCAAGTTTTTTTTTTATTTTCTAAAAAACACTATAAAGTATCAATATAGTTTTAATTTTACTCCTGTGTTCATCAAGATAATCTTTTATCAATTAGATGCATTGCTTACTTTGTAAATTAAAAGTACTGGTATTGAGTCTCATTAGAAACTTAACATTATTTTAATATGAATAATTCCTGACTACTTTTCTACAAGATTGTTTTCAATAATTAGCCTTTACTGATAACAATAATAATAATGCTATATTAGCATGCTGACAGTTCTGAGGTTAGAAGTGCTGTTATAAATCACCCAAAAAAGAATTTTGTGGTTGTTCAATGTAATCTAGCTGAAATAGTATTTTATAGCTATTAAACTCCTTAAAATTTATGTTCACAATGATGGCTACATTTCAACACATGGTTTAAAGTGACCATTTGAGCTGTGTGTATTATACTTTACCTTCTGTTTCTCCATATGCAAGTATTTGTTTAGTTGTTAAATAATTCCGTGTATTTAGCTTTTAAAAACATATGGTTCAAATTAAAAATGGACAAACTTACAACAACAACAAAAGAATAAAAATAATTAATAAACCCTACACACTAAAGCATTTAGAGATGATTTTAATTCAGTAAATCATAAATAGGCTTTGAAAGTTTTTGACTAACTCCACAATGTAAATTAATATTACACATTTTCAAAATAAGATTTCTTTGAGTTTGTATCTTATATCACTTTAAGGCCTGAACTATATGCTGCATTTCATTTTAAAAAACAGAAACACTTTATTAAATCAAAATCCATAAAGGAGACATACGGCTATATAGTCATGGAATGATCAAATAAAAGCTTTAGTCATATATATATATATATATATATATATATATATATATATATATATATATATATATATATATGAAAGACTCTTATGCAGAAAAACTAATTTGTAGTAGTTAGCTCTAAGGTAATTTCTTATTTTTCTTCTTGTTTATGCTTGATCTTGAGAAAGTGAATTAAATTATTTAGGCCTTTAAAATAAACTTGTTATTTTAAAGATGAACAAATATGATTAAATTAGTCTGCACTCTTCACGTATAGGTATAAAAGCAAACATAGATACAAAATTATGATTTCTAGTATAGAAATATATATATATATCTTAGTAATATTGAGAGAAGGCTCAGATTATTCCCCTAAATACCCTCTAGTCTCTATTTAGAAATTTGACATTCTAGATGAATGTCTTTAGACTATAAGTGTAATCATTTAAAAATAGGTTCCAAGTTCATATTATTTTCTGTCCACAATATCTAGCATACCAAATATACACAATGTGATCATTGATCTACTGAATTTTTTCTCATAGAAGAATTAATTGTTGCTTCTGTATGATCATTTAGACTAAAAATTCTTTCACAGAGTTGTAACAATATCCTAAAGGAATGATATTAATCACTTCCCCTTATAAATGGTTTGCAAATAGTCATGGGAAGCTAACCAGCTTTTGTTGGCCCATTCAATTTCCCTCCTTAGTTCACCCCTCCATCCACATACCCACACTGTGATAAACAAGACAGCAGCATGAGATGCAGAAACCAAGCAAATACCAAAGAAATTGCTGCAGGGCTGAAAAATCTCTAGATGTTTTATTAGCATGATACAAAGCACCTTATTATATGGTATTTTAAAGAAAATTGCAAAACTTGTCCAATTTCTTTTCACTTGCAAAAGCCAAATGATAGTTCTTAGTAACAGAGGATACAGCACAAAAGACATGTAGAAAGCAATAGTTATTAAAATTTACTCTCCCTAATAATAGGGAGCAAGCAGGTGTCTGGAACATAAAGTAACTGTAGAGAATAGAGCACATATTTGCAACAATAGCATATCTTAAGGGTAGATTTGTAAAACATTCCTTTTTTTTCCCTCAGTAGTTTTGTATGTATACAAATCTTACACAAAGAGGACAGGTGTTAAAGATATTTTGGAATTTAATGGATATATTAATAACATAAAATTTATTTAGAAAAATGTCTTAAGTACGTTAATAATAATGTCTAAATGATTCAAAAATCTTTATTTACATGTTTGACTCTCAACCTTTGTATGTAAAACACAAGTATTCAGCATTTAACTGACTGATTGCTAACTAAACTAGTAAAGCCAATTTGAAAACCTCATTGTGTATTTAATTTTCAATAAATTTTTCTAAGGCCTTAGTAAAATAAATATTTGCAAACAATGACTGGAATGTAGTAGGTTATATATCTTAATATAATCTGTAATAGACTGTAGCAACTTTATGTCAGAGAAAATATATTGCTTCATTTAATAATTACACCATTAGAAAAGATAATTGAACAAATGCACATTAAAGTCCTGTTATCACTTTTGATTTGAAAAATCATTTGTTAATTTAAGGAAAATTATGTCTTATTTACAAATTCAAGTATGACTCAGTTCAATAATTCAGTTTTCCTCACCAAATAAAATTCTGTAAGCCTTTACTAGCTTAGTTAATTTGAATTTGTAAAGAGACCTAGGGCTGTCCATGAGTCCCCCAACAAGGGGAAACCCCAGAGGTCTCACCCCTCCAGTTTTGTTTCCCTTGCCTTCTTTTTTGAATATGTAGGAAGCATCGCTTTAATAAGGCAACACCAGTCATTGCAGATGGTAGAGCAAACCAGTTATGCTGAAGAAATGTGCCAATTTCCATCAAAGCAGAATGTGTCAAGGGTCACACATTTGCTGGCATTTTAGAGTGCAAATGGAAATAATATGTACCGTTCCCATCTAATGGAAATAATGGTTAGTGCTAGTGAAATATCTTCTAAGAAAGGGATTAAAGAGCTTGAAAACTTGATAGATTTTTATTATATACTAAATATTCTTTATATATTTACATATTTTTATTTAATATATATTTGCAGATTTCTTTGAGTAAATTGGAAGGAGCTGGAAGAACAGTGGAACCTAACATTTACTTTTAACTTTGGTATCTCCCTCACTTTTACTTCTAATTGGATGATCATCATACTCTTTGAAACTGTTGGTTCTGTTACCAAGGTTAGGCTATCTCCCTCTGTATACCAATGCTCTTTATACTAACTTGATTACTGATAGAAAATACTGCTGAGGCATAATATGTTAGGTCTTAATTCTCCTTCCTTCTAGACATCTTCTTCTAGTAAGATGAATAACAACCACTAGATCCTAATTCAGGTTACCTTCATTGTATCCACTATAGAAACTAACTCGTGAATGAGGTTGGAGTTCACATATCATTACTTTAAGTGGAATTTGTTGTTGTTATTGTTTGATGTTTATATACTCTCTGTAGTTTTACCACTATTGAAAAGTAAAAATTTCTGTCTTTTGCCAATTTCTGTACTGTTGCCCATATACTTTTCAAGTCTCTCGTGCCTACAATCAATACATTATTTATCTGGCCACAAAACTTAGAGCAGTATTCATGTTCTCCTTTTTGGTTTAGTAAGAGGACATTGCATCTTGTAACCCAAACATATCTGACTTTTAATCATCATTTTTTTCAGAAATTTGTTTCAAGAAATCAATTTTACTTTATAAAAAACTGAGAAATGAAAGCCATTAATGTAACTCTCTAGTTTTCTCCTTAAAAAATACTCTAAAATTTGTTCACCTTCTTTAAGTATCAACTTAATAAAAAAGAACACACCCCTGTCTGCTAATTCCTAGTTTTCATTTGAAGCCCACATTCTTCAAACTTTTAGTGACCTGGCTTCAATTACCATATATTTTCCTTTTGTAATGTCTGCTAAAAGAGTCCCATTGATAATACCTTCCAAATTAGTTTTTGGTTTCTTACCATAAGAATCATTATCTTAGTCCAGAACGTTTATTTGGTCATTCTGAGATTTTGTATTTAATGTCTCATTGAACTGTACATAAAACCACCTTTGCAATTTCCATCCCATTCACACCAGTTCACTTAGAACAATTGTTATAACTCTAAGCCTAATAAACCGTCTTCCTACTTTCAGTTTTTTTCTACAAAAAGCACATATTCATATATCACACACCTATAGTTCAACACCCCATATCCATGCTACAGACACCATCGTTTCATCAACACACCTAGCCCAATCACCTTGCATGCCTAGAACTTTCTTACACGTATCTTCATCTGAAAACTGCAGTCCATCTTCTAAATCTAGCCTCTTTTCTTCAAATTGTCAACAATCCTTTAAATTCTAACTTGAACCTAGTACTAATTTTGATATGTTGCCTTAATTTCTATTACACTGTATGAACCACAGTCAAGTTAGTATTAATCATAGGGTTCATATACACGCTTTCTCTGCTTTTGTCTCAGTCCCTAAAGGTTTGTATCACCATAACTTGTGAAGTATTTTACACATTTAAATGTTCTAAACTATCTCTTGAATGATAATTAGATGAAAGCCATGTGCTAGTTCATTTTTAGTTATTTTAGTTATTGCAAAAATCTAAAACATGCACCATTTGCCTAGATGGTGGTACGGTGGACTGGGAGATTGGAAAGTACAGCAAATGGATTTTAAAAAAAAGCCAAGAACATTGCAGCAAAGTCTTGGTTAACACTTCACTCCACCAGAACTTTTTTTATATTAACATTTGGTTCCATAAAAAAAAAATGTGATCTAAGTGCAATTATTTTAAAAGATTGTGAATAGGAATAACATTATAAGCTCAGATTTAATTTTTATTTTTTTAAAAGATTTGCTCTGTTAAGTAAATCAATATGTAAATCTTCTACAGGCATAACTAGCATGATAAAATATCCAGTATGTCTCATTTATTTTTGAAGAAAGAGGCTGACTTGAATGAATGTATTATTTTGACATGTATTATTTAAAGCTGTCAATGAAACAACGTTTTGTCTCCCTTCATACTTCTTTTTCTCTTTTCTTTGTTGAGATTCGCAGTGAATGTACTCAGAAGACTGAAATAAAAATATAAGTATGAAAAAAAGAAATAAAATAAAATAAATTAAAAAATAGAAGTTAGGAAAAAAATTGTAACATAAACACTTGTAAAGCCAGAATTGCCTTAATCTGAAATTCTCTGTGCGTAGAAAATTTTTTTAAATGATACATAAGAGAAATAAGAAAGTCAATATTAAAATTGATTATGTAATACTTATGATAGTCTTTTTGCTGTCATTTCAAAACTGAATTATTTCAAGTAAAAATAACAACTTCGATCATACACACTATTATGTCTTTTATATTAGTGTAAAATGACCATTTCAGTACTGAATGCATGTTCTCAAGCAAAGTGGCAATCACTGACAATTAAGCATTTAATTTATCATCAATTAAGAAACATTATTGAATGACTGGTAAGTGCAAATTCAGATATTTTTTATTGTTTTTATTTAACGTTATTAGAATGATTTATAAAAAAGGCATTGTTTGAGGTCTATATCATTCTAAGTTCTGAGAACATGGCTTGCTTTTCCTTAGAGCATTTTGTAAATGTTGAATTTAATTCTAGATATTTTAACAATTTAAATATTTTGAAAGCAGATTTTTCAAAAATATTTTTCCCACCATTTTTTCCTTGTGCAGAATGTAAACAAAGACTTAATATTATAGTCTCTAATATTTTCAAGTAAGTATGCAAGCATTTTTTTAATCATTATAGCTATATTAAGCTATATTCATTAAAAATTAATGTGAAAGCCTGCTACTTGCTCAAAGTATAGAAATAAAATACATTCATAAGTATCAACTACTCTTTTGGGATGTAAAATGCCTTATGACATCATCACTCTTGTAAGCTAATCTATGTGTATTCCTTGCATACCTTGAGAATTATAGATTGCTCTTAATCTTTGTCCATAAATGGGTTCTCAGTTTTAAAAATTCTATTTTAATTTGACTGTGCCCAAGTTTCAGTATAAGAAACCTACAAATTTTAAAAGAAATCAAGTTTGAACCTGCTGGTGAAAGCATATTTTTTTTTATTCTCTAAAAATGAACTTTCTTACCTGATGTTTTATTCTTAATATTCTAGTGGGTATCAGTGGAGATTATGTCTAGGAAGGACATTACACAGGTGATGCTGTGATTGGGAATTTCTAGACTTGGGCATTGCTCAAACTGCACAGAGATAAGTGGTAGCCCCACTCTGAAAAAAGTTTTTATTATACTTTGGCCATTTATTAGGGTTTCTGTGATAAGGCAAAAGCTTGAGATTCATACTTATTCAATTATATATGATAGAATTAAGGGAAATTTATATTTGCTTGACATGTTCTAACTAACCTTTAGAAGACTTTTAAAGTGAGATGACTATTCAGTGTATTTTGTTAAATGTTATTTTAGGTACTGTCTCATCAATAAATATTAAAATAGCGCTTATAACAACTGAGAGAAAAACACCAGAAATTCTCCCTTTTGAATACATGCTTAGAAATTTATTGAGTATACATTTTTACAGTTAACAAAATACTGTAAAATAATTGTGAGTGGCTTGGAACCCAAAAATATTTTATATTTTATATTCTTATGATATTGTAATTATAAATGAAATGCATTCTATAATGTTTATATATACATATATGGACAGTTGAGTAAAGTTCTCTAAAATTCATGAGTAAAATTGGCTTCCATTTCTTTCTTTTAACTGACGTGTCTACAACAAAGATTTCTGGTTTAATTACCACAATTAAACATCACTTTACTAATTTTGTTATTATATTTCCTGGACAGGAAAAAAAAGTAAGCACAACAAGCCCAACTTATGGTCACAAGAATGAGTATTTTTGTGTAATTTATCTAACTTTTGCATATTTCCCTGACTTTAACATTACCTTTTTATCTCTTGCCTAAATTACTTCACTATTTCCCTATTTTTCTGTTATTAGTGTCCACACATTTTTATTTAGTGGTTATTTGAACTTTGCATCCACATATATACATATGAATATGTCATATACACATATGTATATTGCTTAAATAGAATTATATTGAAATATATATTCACTTTCTTCCATTGAGCACACAATTCTTTTTTTAATTTTTCTAATCAATAATTTTATTTCTTTTAATGATCAAATAATTTATTTTCATATAAATTTCACATCTTTGTAATCCCCAGGGTTCACCCCCCTACACTCCCTAACTGTTCCCACTCTGACCGCCCCCCCCCAGCACAAGATTCTTATAAAATTATATTTATTTGTAGCAATAGTGCCCTGGCTGTAGTAAATGAGAGGTGTTTAAGTTTCTTCAAACACTAGATGTTATTGACCATTTTAGTACTTTCTGAGAACAATAAATGAAATTTCAGATTTCTCATCTCAATGCCTGCTATAAGGTGGTTACTAATTAACCATTAGCCTTATTAGTCATACCTGTTGATATGCTGGAGTCTGACAGTCTCTTTATAGTAATCAGTCTGAAAAATATTTATCAAAAAATCAAAAGTTTTAAAGTTGTAAGCCAGATAAGCCAGGTGCCATGCAGGAAAGAATGAAAGCTGTGACAGTTACATCTTAGAATTCCTTCTGCTTTTTACAGAATAAAGGTACAAGGGGAAAGTCATCGCTCACTCCTCTTGGGTGAATGTCCCTGCTTTCATTAAAGCCTGCTAACACCTTTAGAACTTAGATTTATGGAGTTCATGCCATTTATATGTGAAGGGGATAGGTCCATCTGGTGTAAATCAATTCAGTCAGTCACCTTTGCTGATTGACTCATTATAAATATCACCACCAGCCAAAGGTACATGACAGAGAATAAATGAAAACCATTTATGAAAGCCAGCATGGAATAAAGAAACTGATTCAAAAAGCTGAAGAGCATTCTACTCCTAAATGTTTATAAATGTGTCTAAAAATGTCATCAGAAAATATCACATGTAATGGAATGTAATCCCTTACGCCACAAGATTTCATTAATGGATAAGGGTCTCCAGTCAATGATAAAAATTCTCTTTTGTGGTGTAACATTCATCATTATTATGTCTCAGCCATTCCATAAATAATTATTTCTTTAGTGTAGCAAAAAATACGTTATAATCCATAAATGAAAATCTTTGGCTCCTTTCTGTAGAAATTTGCAAACTTTCATCTAAAAACCAAATAGTTTATACTTCTGTCACTTTTTAAACAACACTCTAATATAGATAGATTGTAAACTATTATTTCGTGGGGGAAAAAAATCACTGAAGTAACGAGTCCCAGGTTTTACTGCTGGTTCTTCTATTAGGAACTTGCACAGATGTTTAAGAGAAGATGGTGAGGGACAGGATCTCTAGGTCATTGCTTCTTTCAGGACCACTGAGCCATATGTGGGAGCACCCACACCTGGAACAGAGCTGAGAAGGTGAGAACCTGTGTCTTAGTCAGCAGAAGAGAAAGAAATCAGAGAAAATTGTAAGGAAGGCCTAGAAATAGTAAGTCAGTAATGTCAATTTACCATGTGGGATACCTACACTTCCCCATGCTAAGCCTGCCAGGTTCTCTGGTGTTTCTGACTTAACCTGAAGTGTATACTTCTCAGTGAAGCATAGCTTGTTTCGGTCTTTGTCATGGACCAGCCGTGCCAGGAAGAGACCGCTAAGTACCAGGCTTTAGATGGACAGGAAAAACTTAGGCAGGCGAATGATGATCACAGACACGAACTCAGTGAGCAGTGGAATCTGCTGGTTTATTTTAGATTTTCAGGCCGCTTTTATATTGTTTAAACGAGTTACTTCAACATTCCATGAGGAGAGAGGCATTTTATGAGTACGTGAGGGCATTATCTCAGTGAGAGACAGGAATGAGCACGTGAGGGCAATATCATGAGCGCGTGAGGGCAATATCACAGTGAAAGATAAAAATCAATATCTTAACAGAAAATAGATTATCATTAAATACTACTAAACATTCCTTAAGCAATCATTTTTAGAAAATCATGATAACTAAGTTGGTTACAGGTTACCCAAGGTTATTCCTTGGCTGTAAAGCTTATCTAGTTTATCAAGTTCTCCTTACCTCGAGCTCTTACTAGTGTTTTAATAATTTTTCACAGCAAATTTAATTAAATAAAAAATCTGACGACTGGGCCCCTATATTTTTCTTAATAATGATGCAGTTTATAACTTTAGCACTCCTACACCTGGGGTCTGGGGAGCTACGCCCTTAGGGCCCCCTGATTTCTTAAGTTAGCTCCCAGTTTGTTCCTCCTGCGGGGGGCAAAGAGCTTAACTTGTAAAAGGTTTAAATTACAAGTTTCTCATCTCTAAGATGGGCTCCCATAGGTCTTCAAAGGAGAGCACCAGGTGGCAGGTGGCAGCAAAGAGAACTGCTTTCCTATGTCTCACACAACCTCTGAACTCTGCTAGCATTTTTGATTGGAAGAATCATCGTAAATTTAAGAAATATTATGTCTTATCCAAGTATGAATTGGTTTGCCTCATCAAATAAATTCTCTAAGTCTTCCTTTTTCTGCTCTAGTCAATTACCATTTGCAAAGAGACTTAGTAATATTCACCCAAATCCCCCAGAGGTCTCCAACCTCCAGTTTTGTGTGTGCACTTTCTTTTTGGGTCTGTAAGGAACCACTTTTTTTTTTCAATTTTATTTATTTGTTTGTTTGTTTATATATAAATTTCACATCATTGTAATCCCAGGGATTCACACACACCCCCACCCGCCCCACCATTCCTCCTCTTTCCCCCCTGCTCAAAGCAGTTTGGTGCTTAGCTTGTTTTGACTTTTCCTCATGGCTTTTGTTTATTTTTTCCCTATATCCCATATATTAGTGAAACCATTTCGTTTCTGTCTTTTTATTTTTGACTTGTTCCTGCTAATATGATTTCTTCTAAGTATATCCATGTTATCATAAAATCATCAAATTTGTCATTTTTAATTGATGAGTAATATTCCATAGTGTATATATACCACAAGAGTCATAAGGGTTTAAAAACAAAGATCCACAAGGAACTCACACAACTAAACAAAAGCAAAATAAGAAACTCAAAAAATGGGGAGAACTAAAAAGAAACTTCTCTAAAGAGGAAATACAAATGACCAACAGGCACGTGAACAATTGCTCAACATCACTAGCAATAAGGGAAATGCAAATCAAAACCACAATGAGATACCACCACACCAGTAAGAATAGCCCACATGCATAAAATGGGTAACAACAAGTGCTGGCAAGAATGTGGAGAGAAAGGAACACTCTTACACTGCTGGTGGGAATGTAAACTGATTCAACCACTATGGAAAGCTGTGTGGAGGACCCTCAAATTAAGGAAACACCTTTTTAACTAGCCATGAGAACTCTCTTTGCAAGTGGTACTGTTCAGTGAAAGCCAAAGCTGCCAAATAGTTGCTTTGTTTGTGGCTAAGGAAATAATTGCCAAGGCAAGAGATAAAAACAATGAAAGCTTTTAATTTAACACTTTTTATGACATATTATATATAACCTTTATATACTTTTAAATATTCTTATTTAATATATATTTTTGAAGTTTTCCTTGTGTAGATTTATATATGTTTTTCAGGAAGGTTATATTTGTGGAGTGGGGAGGAGGGGATGCTGTAAAAGTAAAAAAGCCTGATATTTAATATTGGCCTTGAGTTCTCTTTTTCCTCCTTGGATGGTCATCATAGTCTTTGAAAGTTTGGGCATCACTGCTAAGGTTAAGCTATCTCCCTGTGTTCACCAATGACCCTTCACTAAGCTGAAATGAGTTTAAAAAAAATTGTTACAAGATCTTAGGTCTTAATTCTCTCCTTTAATATCTTCCTCATGCCTGTTTGCTCTAGCTAGACCCTGCGATATTGTATTTAACAAGAGTAGTGAAATGTTACATCTTACCTTTTGCCTAATCCTAGAGGGAAAGTTTTCTGTTTTCACCATTAAGTTGATGCTCCCTGTTCGTTTGTCATATGTAACATTTATTATGTTCCTTCTATTCCTTTTATTTGTGTTCCTTCTATTCCAATTTCAAAGATCTTTATCATAAATGGATGTTGGATTTTATTGTTTTCTCTGCTACTGTGATATGTTTAAATAATTATTTTTAAAAAATGTGTGTTAAGATGTGTGTGTGTGTGTGTGTGTGTGTGAGAGAGAGAGAGTTAAAAATGAGTATTGTGGGTGATAATGCACACACACATGAGTGAGGATAGATTCAGAGGAGGACTGTGTTGCTAAGGTTTTCTGAGGATTTTTGTGTATGTGTCATCAAGGGTACAGATCTGTGATTTTTTTCATTGGGAGGGAAGTCCTTTTTAGCTTTTGGTATCATAGTAATGTTGGTCTCATAAAATGTTTAGGAAGCATGACTTCTTCCGAGGATTATAGAAAGATAGGTATCAGTTTGTCTCTAAAGGTTTGGTAGAACTAGTGAAGTTATCTTGTCCTGTGCTTTCATTTGGAAGAGATATTTGATAATAGTTTTAAATTTCTTACTTGCTATTGGTCTACGCTGGTGTTCTATATCTTCTTAATTCAGTGTGAAAGGTTGTACCTGTTTAAGTATTTGAGTAGTTCTCCAAATTATTCATTGGCATGTGTAAGTTCAAATTAGTCTCTGAAGAGACTATGTTTGTGAGACACCTGTTGTAACGCCTCTTATTTCTAAATCTTTTTTAGAGTTTTTTTCCCTTTTACTTTGGTGGGCTTTGTTAATGGTTTGTGTGTGTGTTTTAATATTTACAAAGAAATAATTTTTGGTTTTATTGATTTTTGAGACTATTTTTGACTTCCACTTCCATTATTTTTGGCCTAAATTTATTATTTTCTACTTTCTACTACCGGTTTTGGTTTTCTTTTTTCCTACTTCTTTAAAGTGAGAGCTATGATTATTTCTTTGATTTCATTCTTGCTTCTTCATGTGTTGTTCTATTGTTCTATTCTTATATCTTAGCACTGCATTTGCTGTATAACATAGGTTCTGTATGGTTGTGTCTTCATTTTCATTTTATTAATTACCACATATGAAATTGAGATAATTAAATAATTGGTAGTAAAGTTCATCATGTTATTTTATAAGTACCAGATATTGCATTTAGTTATATGATAATGGTTGACAAAATTTTACATTATATTTGTATTTTGACACTTTTTAAATGGGTGAATTAACTAGAATTTAATATCATGACATTTAGATGAAATTTCTTTTTTAATTTTTGCAAAGCAAGAGTGTGGGTGGCATTGACTAGTATTCTTGGTGGCAAGAAAGAAGATGAGCAACAGCTTTGAATAAATCTGTGATAAATATATGCACTTATTTCAGACCTTAATCTGCTAGTTTTAATTCACAGCACAGCACTAAAAGGCAGTTAATGGAAGTATGAACAAGAGTAACACTTTCTGTGTTAGCTTACCTTGAAGAATGTATTCTAAGATTGCTCAAAGGTATAGTGATTTGACACAACTAGCTTTATATACAGCGATTTAAAAAAATTAACTAGTGTCAATCTAAAGTCAATTTTTTAAAAATCATGAATATGTACTCTATTTTAAAAGGCCCTTTAACAAAGTAGAAAAGGATTTGAAATAATAAGACAAAATATGTGGGGAACTGCAAATATTTTAGGAATCAGCAGAGCAAGGATTGTTGCCAGTGAATTATGAGGCCAGAAATTATTGGAAATTCCTTTTTTTGTTGTTGTCAGCACAGTAACTACACTTTAATCAGCACAGTAACTATACTTTTTCATAAGTAAATAGAACTTTGACCAAGTCAGATTATGGACTAACTTCTTAAATGTTTAGTGGAAATAATTCACAATATCTCCAATGTAACACAGGGAGTGGAGAGGAATCTGTCCCTTTACTTGGGACACATATGAAAGGAATAATCTGCCAATTACACATATGGAAGTAATTTCAGTGACATAAAAACAACTTTCCTATTTGCTTGTGTCTGATTAGTTGATTTGATTGTTCAGTTTTTCTTTTTTAACCTATATATCTGTTTTGCAAAAATCATCATTTATGCTCCTTATACTTATACCCTGGCAATGAGAGAATCATCGAACATAAGTTTCTAGAAAAACTGACAGTATAATATCTCAAGCCAACTTATACATAGAATAATATTAAAGGGTCTTAGTTTTAAGAGCAGTGCATTTCATTAGACACATTCACAAAACAAATAAAAATATAATCATGTATATTAACTACTCAAATTCTTATTTCTCAAACCTTTACAAAGTAAATTTTGCATAAAAATAGGAATCTGCCAGATCAGAGCAAGGGTGAGAAGTTTATGACATTCTTATTATTCATCAGGTATCTATACAGAAAAGTTATTGAGTAGGTCAAGCATAGCATCTTTCATGAAAGGCTGGGAGGTTAATGTCTTATATCATATCAGTCCTATAACCCACAATATGGTTAATTATAACTTACCGTTTTAATCCAACAGCTCTTTTAAAAGAATGCAATCACTTTTCTAGAATTATGGACTCATTCCTAAGACTCATCCAGGATTTTTAAATACTTAAAAGTGAAATATTACAGTGAAAATTAGTAAATTACTGAGATCTTAAAATAATTTCATGTACTAAAGTAGCAGGACATAAAGATACATGCATGGCTTGAGTATGTCTATGTTGTATCTATGCTATTATTTCTGTATATGAAGTTAGTGTCTCTTGGCAATTGGTATTATTGATTCATTCAAAGATAAGACAAGCTAATTCATCTGACCCAAGAGCTGCTCAAATAGGGTTGTTAATACATTGCAGGGGAACATAAGGATCAGGGGCAGCCATTCTCGAGGACAGACAGAAGAGACATCACCACCTTCCAACACCAGATAGTTTGTGTCCATATCTTTCAGCATTAAGTTCTTTCTTTTTTTTTTTTCAATTTAATTGCAGACAAATAGGTGGCATGCTTGCATAGCCTGATATGTCTTCTTTAATATACGAGACAGAATGACACTATTGACTATGTCCCATCTAGTTCTTGTGTGTTGAAAATGCCTTGTCACAGGTCAGGATTTTCAGAGCAGACAGTTGGCATTTGCAGAATATTTTTAAGGATTGTAGAAAATTTAACCTAAAATGGAGCCAGAAGATGTAAAATAGAAAATATCTAGGATAGACTTCAGTAAAATAAAAATCTTAAGGACTGGTAAGCACTGAGAGACTGATTCCCTGTAAATGCTTGGCATGTCAAAAACTGAAGCCTAGCTTGAAAAATTATGCCTCCAGTTTTCAGATACCCAGGTTGGACTGGTTTTACAAAGTAAAGCTACCTTTAGATGATTGAATCTGTTTGCTTAGAGAATTTTTCAGGTTATTTTCCATTTTTATTTTTTATTATAATAGATTTTAAATTATCCCTTATTTGTATATCCTTAAATATAAACTACCCAAGTCCTCAGTCATTTGCAAGTACTTGTGGGTCCCAAATTGCAGTTTCTAGGGTATTCTCAAGTAAACACTTTTTTTTTTCACATTTTTGAGTTTGTCTCAGTTTTTTACTTTTATTTTTAAGGTAATAAGATCAACACATTAAAGTACAGAGACAGAATAGAATTCAGGATCAGAGTCAATTGTGTTGTGCACAAAAAGCATTAATTGGCCAAACACACTGGAATCCTAGAGTAAATATAACTGTTCCAAAAAGTTGATTCGGGAATAAATGGTCAGAAATTTCAGGAACTGCCTCAATCAGTTATTGGATATGGGTCATTCTGAAGAAGACTTTGAATCAAATAAAATGGCTTTTCACGTCTAAGACAAACTTTGAAGTTGCAAAATGCTAAAACAGTAAGTCTTTGATGAAGGGGAATCTAGGGAAACAATTCTTACTCTACAAAAGAGGGGCAAATATAAAGCGAATAGAAGAAATTTTACTTTGTTGGTGAAACCTATGTCTCTTGAAACATGGAAAAATAAGCTTGATATTGCTCATTTCATTCCTGAAGGTTTTCTCATTAGAAATAAAATTTAGAGCTACCTCCATTAATTAGTATTACCAAGCTCAAGTCATTCCTTGAGTTTCAAAAGTTATTTCCTTCCAAAAAAAAAAAATTGAATAGGATTGTTTATTAATGTTTGTTTTAAATTTTTATGAAAGTTTAAATATAAAATGCTACCCTAAATAAATTTATGAAAGCCAAAATCAGTACAGTAATTATCTTGTAACCTCAGTTCCTTTCCAAATCTTTAGAGACTGTTGATAATCTTACTTTATAATATTAGTGAAATTTAATGAATATGTATAGCTGCAGATGTTAGAGAATTAGTGCTGTAGTGAGAAACAGATACATTAGACAAACTAAATTGCTTTTAATTGTCAGTTGAAAATGAGGTTATTTAACAAGATGATGTAACTATGTAAATTCAGTTAATGATTACTTTTAAAAAAACACAAATTTACATGGGTTGATAAAGTAAAAAATAGTATACCAACAAAGAAATATAATGTTGAGGTTCAGGCAAAATCTAAGAAATATTTATAATAATGTAACCTTGATCATTAAAAATACATAAGTATTAGAAACAAAATATTTGACTATATTTACTGAAGATTGAAATTTTAAGCCTTTAACATTGTAGTTATTGCCATGGTATGAATGGGGACTAATTCATCATAGTGAGCCAGGTAGCAGAGTGAATGCTGGGACTCAGCCACCAGAAGCCTTGGAGGCAGAGTGACTGTCCTGCATGCAGTGTGGGCAGTGCCCTCAAGGTTGCTGGGCATCTCTCTGGAATATCATCTACAGAATTTAAGGAAAATGCACCAATGGTTTTCCCTATTGACTGCTTGAAATAAAGAATTCTGAGTTGTCATTCATATTATGCATTGACAGGATAGAAAAACTATAAAAATGAAACAAGAGTTTTAATATCATCCACTCTCCCTATTAAATGTCGTGTTTATTGAACCATAGTTTGTAGCTTGCTGTAGTAAGTATAGCTGATTTTTTTTTAATGAGAGGATATAAGAGTAAAAACATAAAATCTTTGTCATTGGGTAATTTGTAATCCAAAGATGGCAATTACAAATATATGTCGTTATTATTCATTTTTTATCTATCTTCTATGTATGTTATACATAGTGACGATATGTTTTTATTAAAGGTCAAGCAAAGATATAACTTTCAGATCAATCTACTCAATATGGTATTATGATAGAGATAATAAAATCTGTGAATTTTTGATATTATTACTATTATAGCCTCTTATATACTCCATGTTTTCTTGTTTCTCTATTTTACATATAATTTACTTTATGTATATTCAACTATGCCAGTGTGTTTTTTTTTCCTCTAGCTTTCCAATCTCAGTTATTCTTAAAGGACCAATAAAATATTACCAATTTTATGAAGATTTTCTGATCCCTCAGCTGATAATACTGACTTATAACATTGAACATTGAACACATTTGTACT
Source organism: Uropsilus gracilis (assembly GCA_004024945.1). Classification (NCBI taxonomy): domain Eukaryota; kingdom Metazoa; phylum Chordata; class Mammalia; order Eulipotyphla; family Talpidae; genus Uropsilus; species Uropsilus gracilis. The sequence goes on along the minus strand of PVHY01002088.1, from coordinate 74,989 downwards.
GTTGAACTATTTATACTAAATCAGTTTTATGAAAATCATGTTTCCTATCAGAGTATAATCTCTATATTGGTACAAATAATACTAATTTCCTCTCTTCTTCCCTCCCTTCTTCCCTCTGTTCCTACCTCCTTCTTCCTTCCCTCCCTCCATTCTTCCCTTTCTCTGTTATTCCTTCTCTCTTCCCTTTCTCCCTCTCTCTCTCTTGCTCTCTCTTTATTGTGGAAGCAATGACTGACAACATTTACAACATCATATGTGAATCAGAGACACTAGATCACACCTCCTCAGATGCATGTTATCACACTCACTGCCAAGGTACTCTTATCACACCTACTACCAGGATACACTTATCACACCCCCTACCAGGGTACCATGCTCCTCCACCTTAATCTTGTTATATTCTCCTTCCCACTTGCACTGTACATTTTCACATTTCTCTACATAGGAACATGACAATAACCACTGTAAATATTTAATGAACAATTGTTGGAAGAATGTTTATTATATTCAAATGATGAATGACTATGGTGATATACATACAATCTAAAATTTAAATTAATAAATATTTATATTCAGTTATTATTATAAGGTATTATAGTTATATAAAGTAACTGTTGATAAAAATTCATAGAAATAGTGTGCATTTTTATATCCATTTTGCACTTCCAATACATATATATATGCAATCATAGTACCTGTAGGTTTGATTAAATTTAAGATTATATATAATTCAGTAGTTCACCTGATATCAAAGTTATCCATTACATGTTTATATCATTTTATAAATAATAGCAAGTATATCTTAAAATCATTATATTGAAATATGAAACTAAATATCCTTTAACCTCTGGTTGCATGAAATGTAAAACTACTGCTGAAGGGATATATGCTTTAATAAATGGAATATTTATGTAAAGGTGAAAGAAGAAAATTAATTGGAATGAATACATATCTTTATTCACTTGCAAATTGAGAATTTTCAAACACTATTTTAAAATAGAATTCATTTTACAAATTAAAGTTAACACCATTCACTTTTTTCTGGAAATTTAAGTATTTTGAAATCTGAAAATCCTTGAAATGGAATTATAGTATGCATATATGAATTAATGTACACACATAAACATACTTATTTTATTGTAAAGTATATTTTATATTATTTCTATAAGATACTTCACATAATTATGTACTAACAAAATGGAAGTTTATAGTGCAGTAGTGAGCAATGTCCAGGAAGTTTGCATCAATGGAAAAAAATGCCCATAAATTAACAATATAAACTGTGTTAAGATAGGTTTCTCTTATATATCCAATGACATTTCACAAGTTAAAATTCATGCACATTATTAATATTTTGATTTACAGTACTCATCTTTCTTCCAGGCTTTCAAGCACATGGAGTAATACAAGAAAACCAATTTAATTAAGATAACATTTGAAATTCAAAAGCCAACTTGATTCCTTTTGCATTAATAATTTCTCATTGTATAGATTCTATTTATCAGTTTTTGAAGGTTTACAAAACATAATTGCAAACGATTTGCAAATAACGGGCGTAAAGTGAGAAAACATTGTTTTCGGGCTCTTATATCCTCATCATACTACATTTCTCTGAAAGAAAATATCTTTCTTCTCTCAACTTAAGATCAGAGGTTAACATCCTTAATAAAACCACCCAGCCAATCATTGATAATGAGAGGGGAAAACTTGATTTTATAACAATAACTAAATTATTTATCACTTGGATTTTAACCGCAAAATATCACAATTTTCAGATAGTCTATTACAAATGTTTATTATGAAAATTAGTTGGTATTAAGTTCTTTGAAATTCATAAATTATATCTTTATATAAAATCAGCTAGTATTTGAAGAATATAAGTGAGAATTAAATTTTTTTCAATGATTATTTTAAAAGTCCAAGAGAGATTTTAGATGATCAAGACAGTTCAATAAAAGGTATTAAATAATACTTCAAATCTCTAAGAAATGTGATCATAATATTATTAATGAAAATTTGGTACACATAATAGAAGTCAAAAATGTCAAAGCAGGTTAAACAGATACATAGAAAACATAAGACTAATTTAAAATGTTTTAGATATATATATATACAGATACATAAATACAAATGTGCATACATAGATTTAAATGTACATATACATCTAAAATGATATTAGTGGTGAATGATAAAGATAATGATAACATCTTTCAGACTTGCAATCTATATATTTAAAATTCCAAAAACCATTTAGATAAGAACTTTTATATCTAATTTGTTCATTGTAAAAAGGCAATATTTTAAAATATATAACATCCCTAGATTATGCTTTCAACTACTTGTGCTTTCAATTACTAGCAAGATACAATCAAATTGTCATATTCTGAACCAAAATAATAATTATTATTAAGAGATTATCATTAAGCAATGACAAATGAATAGATATTAAAGTTGATACAAATTGGACTTATATTTCACAAAAAGTTAGCAAAAGTTCTAGTGTTTACTGTGGAGTATCCATCCACTAACAAGAAATAAGTTATCAAGCCAGGAAAAGACACAGATGAAGCTTAAATGCATACTACTAAGTAAGAAAGCAATTGCAAAAGAATATACAGAGATAAATACAACTGTATAAGGTTCTGGCAAAAGTAGAACTATGGAAATAATAAAAAATGAGCAGTGGCCCAGGGTATGCTGAAGAGGAGGGTTAATTAAGTACAGGGAATTCTTAAGGCAGTGAAACTTTTCTTGCATTGCTGTCATGGTGAATATATGCCATTATATATTTGTCAAAACCCATCAAACATGTCATCAATATTAAATGATAAGATAAGTTATAAATGTTAGGTGATTATTCTGTGTCAGTGCTGGTTCATCAATTGTAGCAAACATACTGCTCTGATGTAAGATGTTGATGCTGGTGCAGTCTGTGTGTTTTTGTACTGACAATGGTATACAGAAGTACTAGAAATGTGGGTTACTTAACAGTCAGTGATTTGGGAGAGAAGCAGCAAAATCTGATATCAGTAATAAAAGAGTTCAGTGAAGGAGAGGAAAGAGAAAGTGGACAGTCTATACCAGCAAAGAACTAAGTCAATAATACTTGCTGATACTGAACCAGTAACTAAAACCACTAGGGCCGAAATGATACACCTCAAGATATATTATCCAATGCCTCTGTGAAAATGCGTTTCATGATCATATGATTAGTTGTAATTATGTGATTTATAAAAAAAACCTGTAAAATGTTGATACTCCTGGGCAATGGAATGCATATACACAAATGTTCCCATTTTGATTTTGTTGAGATTAAGTAATTGGTTCCCTGAGGGTGAGTCTTAGTGGTCACTTCTGCTCAGAACAGCTAGTTGCTTATGTGAAAAACCATTGCACTGGGCAGTGGCCATGGGGGAAATGCTTACGTTGAGATTTTGGAGCTGAAGATTAAAACAGTTGGGATCATGACCCTCAAGATTAACTTTGGCCTTTGCCCAACTTTAAGTGAAATAGAGAATATGTTCATTTGTAGAGCTGTTGTGATGATGGAGTAATTTTAAACTTTATACAAATTAATAAATATTATTTTAAAGTTTCAATGTTTTATAAATGTATTCTATATTATCTAAATGTAGGTATTTTCTTTGAAATCTTGAATTCTTGAGTAAATTTTTTTTCTGTACAAAAATCAAATTACCAAACACTATATTATTTTAATTAGTATTTAGTCAAATCATCTACTTTATAAACAAGGAAAATGATGCTTATTATTGGCAAAATAATTTTCCCAACATGGATAATAAGCAAATTATACTCTAAGATAGATTTTATATCTCTAGGAATATGAAAGAAAAAGAGAGGGAGTCACCAGGAAGAGAGGAGACAAAGATAGAATTTCTGATAGGGCTATTTTTATAAACTGAGTCATGTCAGAATTTCTCCATTTATTTTTCACATTTATAATCTCCCATTGACTTCTATAATTTGTTTTAAGACTAGGAAATGGGAAAATTGATTTTTATTAATATGCATGGAAATAAGGTATAATTTTAGTCACAAGTATATGGAATATATGATCATGATAATGAAGAATAATTTTCATGGTATAATTAGATATAAATTTCTATTAATGTGCATGTCAATATGAAGAAAGGTTGACAGCATTAAATAGATTAAAGTCTGGCTATTTTATATATCTAATTGATAGCATATAAAAATATTCAGTGCAAAGTACTAATACTCATATGCAGTTTCTATACAATATCATTTGATATAAAAATAAATTGAAACATATTACAAATATGTTTTCATATTATGAAAAATATACTTATAAAAAATGAAAAGTCAAAATGACTTGGAAGGCATTCCTTTTCATCACTTTTAAAAATTAGGTTTTAAAAGCGTAAACTTGAGAAGTTTGGATCAGAGGCTATTGTTAATGTCAACAACAATCTCTTATTTGTTTGAATTTTTTTCTATTGGTATAAAATTTCTTCAATTAGTATAAAAATATTCAATGATATCAAGAATAAAAGTTCCATGCCTTTTTCTGGTTCACTGATTATTGTTACTATTATTGTAAATATTTTTCTGTGAAATTAAAGCAAATTGGTTCTAAGTTCAGTATTCCACATTGAAAGGAGTATTTGTAATAAAAAATAAATGACATTCTCAGTAGAACGACTGATTTAATATCAAAAGAGGATATAAATTTTGAAATTGCTCTAGTAAATGAAGTTGATGCTATTTTTATGAAATTTTAAAATTATATCTGTAATAGAAAAACAGTTGGAGTCCATATTTTGTTAGTGACTATTGCTTTCTATATTGACTACTGACTATACCTTCCATACTATAGTTCTCTGATATTATTTTCAGTCTTGAAACAATTCAAAAGTTTTTGATCAAAAGTTTTTGATCAAAGCTGGCAGTAATAAGTCATAGAAAATAATACAAAAGAAAATTTTAAAAAATTCATACCAGGTTTGCAATTATGTCCTGAAAACGCATTATTGGAAAACAATGTGAATTTTTCCAAATGAAAACCTAATTTCTTATAAAACTACTCTTCTATATTTAAAATTATCTTTGTAGAAGCATAATTGATTTTTTTTGTTTAGTAAATTTTAAAATACAACACTGTGTCTATATAGCTGCTCATTATTTTAAAATCACCTTAACAATTAAATAGAAGGAATCAGATCTAAATGTTAGAAATTATAGCTAGAGTATTCTGCATAACATATTCTTCACTGTTAGTAAATCAAAAACTTAACATTAAATGAATAGTTGTGCTTAATTTCCAAAACATAGAAATTTAATGTAACTTTTATATCTTACATTTACTACTAGCACCTTGAGTTTTAATGCATATACTTTTAAATACATTTACTTTAAAATACTTTATTTTTGGATTCTTAAGCCATAGTGTTTTCCCATTTCCCATTTACTTATAATATATATGTGTATTTCCCCTTATGCATTCCATCATGCAGATTAATATATAGTTTGTTTTTTGTTTGAAGCAAAAGAGCATAGTATATCTGTGTGACTTTGCTTGGTTTACTGTATGTAATAAGTACAACAAACTTGATAGCTACCAATTGTCTCACAAGTCTAGAATCTTCGAAGTCTGAGATCAAGGTACTGACAAATTATATATATGTATATATATATATATATATGCATACATACATACATGTATCTGGAATATATATTTATATACATATATATTCCAAAACTTTTTTATCCAGTTATCTGTCATTCTGTCACTACACTAACTGGAATTAGTTAGAAAGTGAAAAGCAGTGATTAGATGGCTTTTGTCATTTGTGGATACATAATTAGAGCAAACAAACTGGAAACAATGAGAATAATTGCAACACTCTGAAAAATAAACTGGTTACCAGGAAGGGGAGGCATTGAGGGAAGGTGAGAGGGTAGTGGCCCTGGAATTTTTCAGAGGATGAATGAGGCAGATACATGTTTGTAGGTAAGGAGTTGTAGTCCTAAATTATGTGGTTATGTAAATGAGTACCATCCAATAAAATTTGAGGGAGAAAACATACCTACAGACACATTTATTGAAAAGAAAATGGTGTTGACTTAATTCTATAAGAGGACTGTGAAGGAGAATCTGCTCCATGCTTCTATATTAGTTTCTGGTGGCAATCTTTCCTTGGTTTGTAATCTTTCCATGGTTTGTAAACATATCACTCTGACATCTGCTTTCATGATCTTATGACATTCTTTCCATAAATATGTCTTTCTATGTCCAAATTTCCCATTAATCAGGACACATCATATTTTATTAAAAAACATTCTAATTGTCTCAAAATACACCCCATAATGATTCAATAGTTGTACATATTATTATAAAATGATAACCTTAATACATCTAGTTAGCAACCATCATCATAGACAGTTACAACATTTTCTTATGATGAGAACTTTCTTCTGAACTTTCAAGTAAGCAATAGTTTATTAACTCTAGTCAATTGGTACAGTATATTCTCAAGACTTTTTAAAAAATTTTACAATTGAGTGTTTGCAACTTTCATACTCTTCACTTATGTTTTACCTCATTTATAATCTGAATATTAAGGTTAAGATATAGTTTGCACATAATATATGTATATAGATAATGCACAGTGACTTAAAACCCAGTGGAAATAAAAATTGAGAAGTGAGGCTGCTCTCTGTATTTTTCTGCCTTATCTTATTCTCTGTACACCTGTGTTTACTTAGGGATGAAATGCAAACAATGAGAACACCTGCTTTATTGTGTTACTATAAAAAAAAAAACCAAATGTGTTAATCATGCAAAGTTTTTAGCAATAGCCCTGGGGTATAATAAATGGTTTTCTAACTAATAATAATGGTGGTAATATAGCAACAATAATTTTCTATAAAAGCAAAAAGCAAAAATAATATAGCAACAATAATTTTTAGTATTAAATCAAGAGTAAAGTCATAAGTACCAAATTTTAGGTTTTTAAGTCATTAAACAGATGTTATCTCTGTACAGTAGCATATTTCACAAAGACTTCATAGGAAAGTGGTTAGGAAACTTATTTTATTGATAGTTGCTAAGTAATAAAACCAATCCAGACTTGTCTTTCAACTTCACTCTTCTAACACTGGCTTTGTTTTTAAGTGGAACAACCTATGAATTATCCTTGCAAGATAATAAGCTATTCTTATAAGTACCTGAAAATACATTCTTCTTGAAATATTCATACATTACCTGATCACATAAATTCTTTGTTCTAATTGGACTAATCAAAATTAAGAGGAAAATTTATTTTTATGCATAAAAAATTCAAGACAATACTCAGTATAATATTTAACCAGCTTGATAATTTGAAAGAATATTGAATGCACTATAGGTGTAAGACATTTTAATCCATAGTTCTTTATTGGAGAATATTGCAATATTCTGTCTAATTTATGCTTTCCACTGAAGCATAATTAATAATTAAGTTGGTCTGTGAGCTCTAAAAAAAGTTTAAATAATTCAAGTTCAGTTGTAAACTTGCAATAGGCCAGGATAGTTTTTAAATTTGAAATTCAATTGCAACCTGGTCACAAACTATAATGAGAGAATAATGGAAATGTTATGCCACTGGAGATGTTTTATTATTTATCATGGAATGTAAATGACATGCTGCACACCATCAACATAAACAATTTACAGAAAGCATATTATGGGCATGAAAGTTAATCAATATAGTAGGTGTCTGACTTGCATTGAAGGATGACAATTTGTATCTCTCTATAAAGTTATAGTTATTTATTTATATTTCTATCTTCCAAGGTCATGCCAAATGTGCATTACTTCAAATGACATCTTAGTATATAATATAGACACTTCACTAGAAGTTCATTCCCTTCTTAAGTTTTTTTTAAATAATGTTGGAATTAGGTTCATTGAAAACAGTCTAGGATTTAGGTCAAGTCTTTCAATTTTGAAGGCAATGATGTAAATTTAAGTATCTTGTGAAGTGGACCACACGGTTCACCCCAAATCAGGACCATGTCTTTGTGTATGGGTCAAATTGTATATTCTAGAAACTGGTGGTTCAATATTTAGAATGGATTATATGAACTTGGGAGGAAGCAGGGCAATATAACACATTAACCAACTAATGTAGATAACTGTAATTGATATTCCATTCAATGAGTAAAAATATACTTTTTAATAAAGTGACATGCTCTAATATCCAAATTGATAATGCTTTCTAATATCACTCTATATGGAAAGTCAAAATAATAATTAGTGGGATGCTTATGAAATATCACTCTAGAGGCAGGAAAAATTATTACGTTGGAGAAATTCTCTATCCAGGAAATTATGAGTCTTGTTGAAGTAGGTCTGTCCCTGAGAATACATTGTTTCTTTATTCTGAATTTCACTGACTAAATTGTTATCTTCTGATTTTTGAGTCTCCATTCTTACATACATCTTGACCATCTCTGGTAATGACAAAATAATTTTTGAATCAAGGTTTAATGTTTCCCATCTGACTTTATAATCACAGTATAATTGTATTTCTTTGAGATTACAATTAAGCCACCTTGATTAGAGTTTCGTGAATCCAAGACTTTAATTTTTTTCATAATTTACCCAGTTGGGTAGCTAATATATTTGTGCAGGGATTTCAAAATTTTAAACCTTGTAAGTTTCTTTCTCTATAATGATTATATTTCTCTATGAGACCCCAGATTGATCACAAAAATGTTCTTAAAAACCAGTCAAAAATCTAAGGCAAACAAGAAAGAAAGCAAAATGTTTACAATGCAAGGTAACAACTGCTGTGACCATGAGATCTGAAATACAAACCACTTCCACATGTGAAAAATTAAACAACACTTTTCACTGAAATTATATCATAATGGAAATTTTAGCTCAAGCATTTTTTGATTAAGAAGAGTGGAGTTACTCCGCAAATATATCAGAAAATGTTATTGCTTGAGATGGAAAATTATAAATTCTAGGCCTGTTACATCTTTAGAACAAATAAATCAACATACATATTGACCACAACGACTTAAGCATTTTATTTATTGGGAAAATAATGTTTTATCAGATACATCATATACTTTTTCTTTTATAAAATCAAAGCAAAAACCTCAAAATAAATCACAATATAATATTGAATGTTATATTATGCACACTATATATAGTTATATAAGTAGATATGTGCATATAAATACATATATATGTATTTATATTTATATATTGCACATAATATAATATCTAACATATATATGTATATTTATATATATATATTAACTCCAGCACACATATTCAAATGCACACTTGAAAATATGTTACACACACATATATTATATGTATATATATATTACAATGAACATTTTATATGCATGCTTATGAAACAAATAATATAAAATAGAAGTGCATTTGACTATATATATAATCACTTAGAGGAAGCATTCTTTTTTGAGGAAACCAAGTTGGCATTTTATGAAAGTATATTTGATTATTTGTTAGTGACAAATACAGTACTGGTTGAGATTTTAAAAGGTGTGTTCTTTACATAAACTTTCAAAGCAATAGTTAAGTCAAGATCTTCACCTTTTGCATAACATATGTGTAAAAATATAGTCTAATAGATATGAATGTAACACACATATCTGCACATATACTTATATGCTAACACAGTTTAATCTCTAAACATTATACAGTAGATTTTCTTAAATAGACCCTCTTTGCCACTTTGAATTCCTGTGTATCAATTTGTTATAATATATAAGCTGTAAATGTAAACTATGAGCCTGCTGTTTTTATCTGGCAAGGATGTTTAAAAAAAATTAAAGTAGATGCAGTGCAGAAATAATCTTTCTTAATTTAGAACAACACATATCAAGTAGGATTAATAGGCTATTAGCCTTTGCATTTATTATAATGCACTGACATTTCATCTATCACATTTGAGTTCACTGGGAAGGTGAAAACAGCAAATTCTCTTCAATTTATCTTGTGATGTAGAATAAGGTAGCAAATTGCTATTCTGGTCATTAGCTTATAAAAGAACGAAAATTTCTGTAAATAGCAACTATCATGAATATTCAATAATTTACTATGCTAAAATAAATGAACCTGCATTTCAATAATTGCTCCACCTCCAGATATTAGTAAAGCTTTATAATTGGATTAGGGAAAATTTTTATTAAGATTTTTGTTTTGTTTTCCATATTAGGAAATAACTATTAATTAAGACCTATGTATCATGTCCAATATATGATAAAAATCATTAGGATGTATAGGAAGCAGATTTCATATATATACATTATATTTTGCTTTTATTTCACTTCCATTACACTTAGAAAAATATTTTTTTGTATTTAGAATTAACAGAGTAGTAATACTACTCAGCTTGGTACTGGTACAAAAACAGACAATCACATCAATGGAACAGAACTGAATCCCCTGAAATAAAGCCACACATATGTAGTCACTAATTTTTGACAGAGAAGTGAAAAATTTACATTGGAACAAGGACAGTCTCTTCAATAAATGGTGTTGGGAAAACTGGACCAAGACATGCAAAAAAAAATGAACCAAGATACCTCCCCCATACCATGTACAAAAACTAACTCAAAATGTATAAAAGAAATGGATGTAAGACCATAAAACCATAAAATATATAGAGAAAAATCTGGGCAAATCCCTTCATGAGTTACAATCAAAAATCCATTTTTGGACACATCTATAGCTGGCAAAAAATGAAGGAAAACAAAAACAGCTGGGACTACATTAAAATAAAAAGCTTCTATACAGCAAAAAGACAAAAGAAAAAAACCAAAAAAATCCCAACCAAGTGGGAAAAATTTTGCCCTGCACACAAGTGATAAGGGTCTGATAACAAAGATACAGAAAGAAATCACACAATTCAACAAAAACAAAGTAAAACACCCAGTTTAAAAAAATGGGGAGATCTAAAAAGACACTTCTTTAAAGAGGAAGTTCAAATGGCCCACAAGCACATGAAAAACTACTCAATGTCACTAGCAATTAGGGAAATGCAAATCAAAACCACAATGAGATACTACCTTACACCAGTAAGAATGGCCCACATCCAAAAAACAGACAACAAGTGCTGATGTGGATGTGGAGAGAAAGGAACACTTTTACACTGCTGATAGGATTGCAAATTGGTCCAGCCATTATGGAAAGCAGTGTGGGAAACACTCAAATTAATAAAAATGAAACTACTATTTGACCCAGCAATTGCTTTTCTGAGAATCTACCCAAAGGAGACCTCAATGTACAAAAGGACACATGTGCTCAGATGTTTATTGTAGCACTATTTATAATTGCAAGGACATGGAAACAAACCAAATGCCCCAAGACAGATGACTGGATGAAAAAGATGTGGTTATATACATAATGGAATATTACACATCAATTAAAAATGACAAATTTGACTATTTTTTGGTAACATATATGTAACTAAAAGAAATCATATTGGCAGAAACAAGTCAGAAGGAAAAAGACAGAAAGCAAATAGTTTCACTAATATATGGATAACCAAACAAAAGTACACAACTAGGGAGTAGGGACAAGCTGGAGTGGCCAGGGAAGGGAGGTGGTGAGTGACCCCCAGGGATAACAATGATGTGAAATATATATATATATATATATATATATATATATTATTTAAATAAAAAATAGAATTAACAGAAGAGACTGAATACAGAATGATACCAGATTTTGTTTGTGGAAACCATTTCTAATTTATTCTTTTTAATTGGTTTATTTATGATCAAATAGGTGGCAACTTCGTTATCCTTTTGGACACTTTCTTAATATTTGTGAAATTTTTTCCAGACTTTTCACATATATTCATTTTATCAAGATCAAAGCTGAACACCAAACTAAACCACAGTTTTCTCTTAAACATTAGATTTTGTGCTCTACATTACATATATATCTATACATTTAGATATCTGTATGGATGTGCATTGAGTATACAAACATCTTTGTTGCCCTAGCAAAATTGCCCAGTGCCCCTGCTAAAAGGGGAACTCTGCTGAAATTTTCCTCAGAGGTTACCCAAAGACCCCACTTACCTGAACCCCAACATCTTATTAAAATCCCATCAGTTAGATATAATTTTACTTCATTCTTGAACTAGTACAATATAGGAGATGCAGTAGATCTGAGGCATTGTAGGGGTGCAGGGGGAGTGGCTATAAAATTAGAAAAGACAAAGGCAATTATCACTTCACATGCCTCAAAAGACTTCAGAGATTCCTGGTTGCTGAAGACCTCCTGACCTCCCAATCGAATCATAACATTCACACCATTTTACAAGTTCATTCAAAATAATAAACTCAAATATATATTGTATTTCAATGTTTCACCTCCCAAAATTAAAAAAAGAAACATACCTATATTTGATAAAGTTGGTTTTGTTGACTTGTTAAGAGGGTGACAGTTTTATTCTTTAATTTTATATTATTTAAAGGGATATTAATTCATTTTCAGACATTTAATGACTGCTCAACTACCAGGTTTCTAATTTCATATTTAATTTCTCCTTTGTCAGGTAAGATGGCAGGAGAAGGCCCCTGGGCTGAACTCCTCCTTATACTCACAATTAAATTGCAATGGAGCAAAGTCAAAAGTCCCCTGAGGGAGAAACAGATGACCAAAACATGCTTTAGGAGCAAAGGTTCTGTGGAAACAGGAAGAACTTGAAAAGAACTGTTCATATCAGCTGTAGAGAAGGCATGGGCCAGGCAGGGTAGGGCGGGCATCTGGTAGGGGGGCTGGGCGGCAGGCAGACAATCGAACCTCCCAGTTCCTTAACAAATCTTCACTCTGTGTGTCTGGCTTCTTTCTGGCACTCTCTCCCATTTCTTCTACAGTGGCACTGCCTGTTGCAGTGACAGTGTTGGTAGTTGTGCTGGTGCTGCTGCCTTTATCCCCACTCCTAGGCTCAGGTGTGCCCACTTACACAAGCACACACATTGCTCTTTGGACCCACAAGTCCACAATTTTGGGTGACTGTGCCACTGAACAGATAGTGGCTCAAGATGTATGTCAGGGATCTCCAGACATAACCACAGCATAGCTTAAGGAGCTGACTTAAAGGTACTTGGAAGGCCAAGGCTCTGAAGGAACAGAATGTGGTCTGAAAGCAAACTAACTACATTATCAGCACGTGGTGCCTTACAATGAAGTTTCTTGTTCATCAAGGACATGTGCCCAGAACAGATGATAACACTAACCAAAAGCAAAGACTAGCTGTGTTAACTTCACTCATATGCTTGATACCAACGTCTTTATAATGGTGATAATAAATGCTTGAGGAGCCTGAGGCTCTGGACACAACACATGTAGCAACTGGTGGAGCTTGACTAAATCAATAGAAAAAAGATAAATGCTGGATGGTGTCACTAATATGTGGACTATAAAGTAACTATACAACTATACTAATACATAAAGACAAGCTTAAAAATTCTTGGTAGCTGGCTACAGAACTGTAACACCAAGGTTGGGGGGGTGAGTAGTTTATGGTGGTAGAATATGGGTGAGTTGATTGTGGGTGTGCTATGGTCATTGCTGATAGGTGTATGCCAATAATAGTACCCCCATTTAAAAATAATAACTAAAAATGTATTTCAAAAAGTATATGTACTCAGAAAATAATGAAACATTAATAAAATGTTACTCTAATGAAAACATTGGAATGTGTACATACAATAAGACAAATGGCTAAAAATTAACTATGTCCTTTGTAGTACAGTAATATATACGGTTATCAATGTGAGAAATAACCCCTCCCCCCAAGGAGAAGAATCTAGTCACCTGAATAATTTCAACTACACACTAGATCAATATCTATATAAAAGATTGAAAAGAAATTCTATATTTAATATCAACATAGAATGAGAACATTTCTTATAGGGACAAACAAAACATGTTAATATTGTATTATTTCTATATAAAAAATGAGTAACACAATTTTTTGAGTTAGAAGTTTTAATTTTGTCTAAAAGAGATCAGTGAATAAATAAGAAAGCATACCGAAAAGCAGAGCCATTTCTACAAATGGATCATTGGGATATTTTTAACTGTGACATTTCATTAATCTATGCTATAAATTAAGCAAAGACAAGGTGTAATGAATTTCATGCAGCATGATTAAGTACCTGGATCAAGATTAAACTCATTAAGTTAAACTAATAATTTAATAACTGCCAATATAACTTCAAGAGAAAATACTTAAATAGTATTTACAATTTTAGTAGCATGCAATTACAAAGCAAGGATGTATCTTAATACAGGGAATATTTCCTTCGTGTTCGTTCTAATATATCCATTTATATTCTTTTTCACAGAAAACAGTAAATATAATGGTTAGATTAAGCATTCAGCCTATTCTTTTATGTAGCTCACCAACATTTAAATTGAAATATATGTAGTGGGCATTCATTAAGTTATTATTTTATATATTATTGAGTAAAAGAATACAATATTTGTAACGTTTCCTCCACTACCTACATTCATATAATTTAAGCAGCTCTAAGTTCCACATTCATATTTCTGTTAACACTTATGCCTCATACTTAGAAAATAGAAAATTTTAGCTCAAACTTTCCGTAACTGAAAAGACTGAAGAAAAGCTGCATGATCAGAGAATCGGATCTTCACATCAACTAATAATAATATTATGGAGAGTTTTGCTGGAACTTTCATCAAATGGTTAATTTAATTCAAACAATTTGATGTATGTTTGATGTTTTAATTTGGGAGATAGTGATGAATGAATATTTTTCTTTGGGTCTAGAAAAAATATATGTATATACTATGGATATAGAATTGTTGAATATGAATGAAAAGTAAATATACTTTTTTAATATGTCCAAAACAATATGGGCACATATGTGAATATTCATTTTATTACTATTAGTTAATATTAAGTACTGGGAAAATGTTTTGTTACATTTTGTATCTCTACCTGGTCTTTTTTAAGAAACTCTAGCTTATTATAACACCCTTGTGTTTGGTGCTAACAATTAAATGTTTAAGTTTTCAAAATATATGATACATTCCTAAAATACTTGAGCAGAGTAGTCTGGAATCCTAGGGCATGTATCAATTTTCAGCACATTCTGGTACAAAAGAAAAGTAATGTCCTTTTCCTCTACCTTAGTCTAGTTTTCTAGAATTTTGAATTCTATTCTCCTTATTTGACTATTTTAAGAAATTACTTTCAGATAATAATCTGATTTCAATCATTTTGAATACTGTTAGGTTTATTATTGAATCATAGTCAGCTATAAAACGTTCTTAGGTTTTGTCCATTTTTCCCTTCCATTCCTTCTACTATATAATGAAAATGTACATGAATATAAATAAACATGCAAGCATGTATATACACATGCACATATGAATTTTTTCTCCCTCTCTCAATTTTCTTTTGTGAATATTTTTTAGTATCCACTCATGTCTTAGGTACTGGACACATGGATACTGGAAAGTCAGTCTAAGATTGTAACTTCATTAGACATGTTTGGGAAAGAAGATATGCAACAAGCATAACCAAGACATTCTAAATAGTATTCCAGGTACTATAAATAAAAAGTGAAGATAATTAAAAATGGTGGGATCTATTTTACAGAAAGATACAACAGGATTATCTTACTAACACGATATAATGAAAGGAAATTAATTAAATACAATTCCTACATTTTTATAACAACTTTAATGATCAGTTATTGTTCTTGTCATAAACCTGAACAGTCACCTAGAGTTTGATTTTTGTTTTGTCTTGCATTTTAGAGAAATTTAGCAGCGCTATTAATGAAACTATAGAACTTTGTTACTTATTTGATACAGGGGTAATTAACAGAAAACCAAAAAAGCAGCAAGTTTTCTAGCTTGTTACTATTACCCAGAAGGTAGGAAGAGAAAAAAATTGGGGAGGCATTGTATATATTAAATTGGATGCATTAGGTAAGATTTTTTTCCAACTGTTAATAATTTCAAAAATAGTTACTAATATAGGATAGAAGATCAGTTTTGTTTCAAATAAAGCTAAATAATGACATAAGCAGTACAGAGTTACCCTGGCACTTTCATGGTGTCAGCAGGGTCCTAATTTACTTGTGCTTCCTACTGCACTATTCTTTGTGGTTGTCATGCTCAACCTGCCTCATCATAGATGAAAGAGAGCCATCAGAATTTTAACCATAATGTTTGTATTCCCAAAACATGTGGAAAGAGGCCTACAAAACTATTTAATGAAGGATATTTATTAACAGTAAATTTCCTGTAAGCCCTACCTAATAGCATCTGTTACATATCCTTAGTCAAAAACTAATCTCCCAGCAACCACATATCTTAGGAAATAGAAAAATCAAGTGATTGAAAAGTGAATACAAATCTGTGGTTCTAAAATTTTACAGTTATGTAAACAAATGACAAATCAATAAAATTTGATTTTGTTTTACAAAAGAACCCACTTGTATAAGACAAAAACCCAGAAGGGCACATGAAATTAATATAATAAAAACAGTAATAATTAAGCTTATGCCCTTAAGCATAAGAGAGAAAAATAAAGATATGCCAGCATGGCACATTGCTACTACTAGGTAATGGCAGTTCTCCTGCTAAGAATGGTTTATCCCTTGTGTTCTCTGAATGACAACATTTATATCCATTTGCCTATTTGATGTTTGTACTATATATACAGTACATATTTATTGTATCTGTACATGAAATATATTTCTAAAACAATTGTTAGTATTTAATGTTTGACTAACATATTTTTTTAATATATCCATCACAGCATTGGTGTTCCTTGCTTCCAAAATTTTCCACTTACAATGTATATATTATTTACTGAGAATTGCATTATTCCAGTTGCTCAAGTGAAAGAAGCCAGAGTTATGATTGATTCTTTTTCTCATACACCTGCTGTTGAGTGTACCTACTATTTGGTCAATATCTAGATTCCAACCCACTTTTCATGACTCTGATTCTAATAATTTAACCAAAACTACACCTGGAATTTATCGGATGATTTGAGTTGCTCTTTATACTTTATTATCTTTATTATCTTCTACTTTATTATCAATAGCAGTCCGATCCTTTAAAAATTAAATACAGATCATCATTCTGTTATATCTTTTATCATATCTCTTACTACTCTTCCTTCAATTATCCTGCTCCCAGCAATCTGTGTTCAATTTCTTCAACAAAACTATAACAGTAACTCTGGTCAAAAATCTTAACATTAACTGAACTTTATATTTCAAACTATGCTTCTTCAGTTAATTTATAGTTTGCTCTAAATATCCTTCATGACATGACTCAAATTCTAAGTATTCAATAAAAATTTTTTCTGACCACTTTGGAGAAGTGTTTTTTTGTTGTTGCTGTTGTTTAGTTCTTTTCCCCATTCTTTAACTGGGTTTTTTGCTTTGTTTTTGTTGTGTGAGTTCTTTGTTTATATTTGTTATCAGACTCTTATCACTTGTATGGAGGGCAGGGCAAAACTTTTTTCCCACTCAGTTGGGTTAATTTTTGTTTTCTCTGTTGTCTCTTCCGCAGTGCAGAAGCTTTTTAGTTTGATGTAGACCCAACTGTTCATGTTTTCCTTCATTTTTTTTTTTGCCAGCTATAGATATGTCCAGAAATGGAAATACAAATGGCCAACAGGTACATGAAAAAATGCTTAATGTCACTAGCAATCAGGGAAATGCAAATCAAAATCACAATGAGATACCACTTTACACCAGTAAGAATGGTCCACATCCAAAAAACAGTCAACAAGTGCTGGCATGGATGTGGAGAGAAAGGAACACTTTACACTGCTGGTGGAAATGTAAACTTGTCCAGCTACTATGGAAAGTTGTGTGGAGTACCCTCAAACTAATGAAAATGGAACTACCATTTGACCCGGAAATTGCTCACTTGGGAATCTAACCAAAGGAGACCTCAATGCATTTACAAAGGGACACCGGTGCTTGGATGTTTACTACAGCACTATTTATAATTGCAAGGACATGGAAACAACCCAAATTTCCCAAAACAGATGACTGGATGAAAAAGATGTGGTACATACACACAATGGAATATTGCCCATCAATTAAAAAATGACAAATGATTTTATGATAACATGGATGTACTTAGAAGAAATCATATTAGCATAAACAAGTCAGAAGGAAAAAGACAAAACCAAATGGTTTCACTCTTATATGGGGCATAGGAAATACAAGCAAAAGACCAGGAGGAAAAGACAAAACAAGCTAAGAACCAAATTAGAGTACACAACTGGTGGGGAAAGGAGATAAGGGGAATGGTTAGGGAGGGAAGGAGGTGGGTGAATACCAGGGAAAACAAAAATGTGGGGGAAAAAATATATATATAAATTAATTAAAAAAAAAAAAAGTATGTTTTCTGACCAGAACTTTAACATACCACTGCCATGACCTAGGTCATTCATGGGGGTGGGGGTGTTAGCATGAGTCCTATACCACTGGAGTCTTAGGGTCTCAGTGTCTCAGGTCCAGGGGTTTCAGGCTGGGGAAGTCAGCCTATATCTCCATGTAGGCAGGGCGTAGGGGTTGAGCACATATGCTGGGATGTAGGTTCAGGGAAGAGGGGTCCCCCCTCTGGTTTACTCTAGTCTCAATCTGATCTGCACTAGGAATGAAGCAAAAACAATCTCTCCTGCTGCAGATATAATGGGGAGGAAAGGAAGTAATAGTGTTACTGGATACACTCACTACCTGGGTAGGACAAGCAGTCTTTTGGGATAAGAAGGTGAGACCAAATGTATCAAATATCACTGAGTTAGGTCCTGTAAAATGATTAATTTTATGTATTGTGAATTTACCTCCATGAAAAATAAAAGTATTTTCTAGTTAGCTCTCAAAACACACACACACACACAAACTAGAAACTAAGACCAGCAATTGAGGTAACCTGTCACGGATTTCTACTTGCATCATTTGGGGGGCTAGGGAACCAAACCCCTGGTCCACAATTTTGTGAATAAGAATGCCTCCTTTACCAATGCATGGGGGAAGAAAGCCACAGAGATGTCACTGTGGCCCAGTGACAGAACAGTTAACATTAGAGAGGGGAGCTGGAACAACCACCCGGGGAAGTCTGTCCCAGGAAGAAATGTCTCAGTTACTAGCAGCTGGGAGTTGGGCTCTCAAACCAAGATTCAGAACTGTATGGCACACAAGCAGCACCATGTCACAGACACTAGAAAGGATCCTGTAGAAGCAAACCACATATTTGTCCTACAACAAGTTCCTGACATGGTCATCCTGACTATGCACCTTAGTTATTCCTGGAGATCTGAGCTTCCTGATCTGTTGTCCAGGAGTGCAAGTCTGCACGCAGGAAAAAAGGACACTGTTCTATGAAAAAAGAGAAGACCAGTGGACCAAAAATGGACTAATGACTTGCAGTGCAAGGAGTCTGAGTGACTGGAGGGTGGGAGGGGGAAAGGGAGATAGAGGTATAATATGGAGGGGAGAGCTATACCTAAGGGGAACGACAAACATACAAACGTGATTGATGTTGTATGAAATTTCAAAATAAAAATAAAAAGAAGATAATTTTTCTCTGACCATTCACTTAAAATTATAATATAGCATGTCATCTACCTGAATAGCATTACAAATCCCTCTCCTTTTTGTCTTTATCTCCCATATTAAAATCAGGTCAAAAGGTGTAGAAGTTTCCAAACAACAAGGAACAGGAAAAAAGAGGCATTTTTAAAATGTGGCTTCCACTGCCTAACTTCTTACCAGATTCACATCACCCAGCTGTAGCAGTTGCCAATAAAGTGCAATTTATATTATCAAAATGACCATCTTACCAAAGGCAATTTATAGATTCAATGCAATCCCAATAAAAATCCCAATGACATTTTTTAAAGAGATAGAACAAAAATTACTGAAATTCATATGGAATAACAAAAGACCTTGAATATCCAAAAGCCCCCTAACCAGAAAAAAAGAGAATGGAGGTATTACAATCCCAAACTTTAAACTATACTACAAAGCCATAATAATTAAAACAGCATGGTATTGGTACAAAAACAGACAGTCAGATCAATGGAACAGAATTGAGTCCCCTGAAATAAAACCACACATCTATAGTCAACTAATCTTCAATAAAGGTGTGAAAAACTTACCTTGGAACAAGGATAGCCACTTCAATAAATGGTGCTGGGAAAATTGGACTAAGACATGCAAAAAAAATGGACCAAGAAATCTCCCTTACTCCACTCCATGTACAAAAATAAACTCAAAATGAATAAGAGACTTAGAGGTCAGACCTGAAACCATAGCATACATTGAGGAAAAGTTGGGCAAAACTCTCCATGAACTACAGTTCAGAAATCCCATTCTGGAAACATCTACGGATGGCAAAAAAATGAAGGAAAACATAAACAGATGGGACTAGATCAAACTAAAAAGCTCTGTACAGCAAAAGAGAAACAGAAAAAACTAAAAGATGCCCAACAGAGTGGGAAAAAATCTTTGCCCTCCACATGAGTGACAAGGGTTTAATAACGAAGATCCACAAGGAACTAACACAACTAAACAAATGCAAAACAAAAAGCCCAATCAAAAAACGGGGAGAAGAACTAAAAAGACACTTTTCCAAAGAGGAAATACAAATGGCCAACAGGCACATGAAAAACTGCTCAACTTTGCTAGTAATAAGAGAAATGCAAATCAAAACAACAATGAGATACCACCTTACACCAGTAAGAATAGCCCACATCCAAAAAACAGGCAACAAGAATTGCTGGTGAGGATGTGGAGAGAAAGGAACACTACTACACTGTTGGTGGGAATGTAAACTAGTCCAACCACTATGGAAAGCTGTATGGAGGACACTCAAGTTAATGAAAATGGAATTACCATTTGACCCAGCAATTGCTCTCTTGGGAATCTACCCAAAAGAGACCTATATGTGGGTACAAAGGGACACCTGTGCTCGGATGTTTACTGCAGCACAATTTATAATTACAAGGACATGGAAGCAACCTAAATGCCCCAAAACAGATGACTAGATGAAAAAGATGTGGTACATATACACAATGGAATATTACTCATCAATTAAAAATGACAAATTTGATGAATTTATGGAAACCTGGATGTACCTAGAAGAAATCATTCTAGCAGAAACGAGCCAGATAGAAAGGGACAGAAACCAAATGGTTTCACTAATATATGGTCAACCAAATGAAACTGCACAAGGGGAGAATGGGGACCAGCTGGAACAGGTGGGAAGGGGAGGTGGTGGGTAACCCCCAGGGACTGAAATGATGTGAAATATATATAAATAAATAAATTAAAAAAATAAACAACAGGGTTTTATTTACAAGGAAAATTAACCAGGAAAATGAAAAATTCTTAATGCCACAAGTGGCCAGTTATTTTATCCCAAGTACCGTTTAGTCTAAAAACCCCAAACACATTTCCAAGCACTGTACAAAGTCCAGTCTTCCCTTTTCATTTTTTCTGTTTCTTCTCTCTCCAGTGTTCTGAGCTCCAGTGTTCTGAGTCCAAACTTGTCCAAGAAATACTAATGCAAACTCAGATTTCCAAATCTCCAGATTCCCCAGGTACCAGCTTTCCAGATAGTTTCCACACCACCTTGCTGCGGCTTCACACACTTTCTTTACCAGGCCCACTGTCAGTGGTGTGTGTCTGGCCAAATTCACCAGACCTGCCCTCAGCAGCCCCTGGTCACCCCTGGCCTGACATTCTGGCATTCGACTCCACACCAGCTCCTTCTCTGCCAGCCACTCTTCCACTATGGCTCCTTGCCACTACTAGTTCACTCTTCCAGGGGGTTTCCTGCATAGTCTAGCCACATGGGCCTCCTTTGTTGGCCCACCATTCTTATCTCTTTCCTGTCTCTCTTTGCTCAGTCCCTTTTATCCACCCTTTTCCTGCTTCTCATTTTCTCTGTGGGTATTTCTCTCAGACCCCGTCCACCAGGGCATTTTGGCACCCATACAATTTTCAACTGTATCACTACTCTGTGTCAGTATCATTATTCTATACACTAATATTCAATTATTTATCCAGTTTGGCTATACCTCATACTCAAAATTAAGTTTCATGAGGAGAGGGATTTTGTATGCTAGAACTCTAGTGCCTAGAAGACTACTAATCACATAATGGGCACTAATTAGTTAATGGTTAAATGGATAAATAAGTGAAAAGCAAATGAAGAATATAGGGGATGCCATTTAATGCCACAGCTGGAAGATGCATTCGAGATGCCCATCTGACATGAGGATGATGTTGAAGGCTTCTGTTTGATCTCACAGGGTTGCAATATTTTAGTGGACATTGCAATTAGTACTTAGTGAAAGTGAAGAATAAGAAAATTTACTCTAAAAAAAGTCAAAATTTAGAAGAATCCATGATTCCTAAGTTCTTAAATTTAAAATTTATCTGTATAAAATAATGAGTTGGAATCAAGTTATATGTAATTCCCTTCCAAATTTACATCATTATCTTCAACAAAGATAAATCATCCTTTTCCACCCTGTACTAAACCAATTCTAATCTCTTAAAGACATGGTTTTAATTCTTATTACTAACAATATTCGAAGAATATTACTTAGGACTAAATCTACAACTTTAAAGATGCTAGATAGCAAGAAAAATTTCATTACTGGGTAATTTTACTCTCAAATTCTTTAATTTAAAATTGAATATGAAACCACTGTAGCTTATTTTTGTGACATTCCTGAAAGAAATGATCAAAGGAAATTCTCCATGTGGGTAACACTTCAAACAATTCAGTGCTTTTTATGTTGCTAAGAAAAATAAAAATGGCCTGAGTTCCAACTGTATATACACTCCTGAACTCTGACCAAATGGTTTGGTGAGATGGTTAGGGACTGGGAAGGCAGATAGTTGGAAAACTGATGATAAGGCATTATGGGCAAGAGGTTTGCTACCTTAGTTCTTTTAAACATTTTTCTTAAAAAAGCTGGGTTGTTAGATAATATCTATAGCATCTCATATTTCATCTTGTATTGTTATATTATATATTAACATGAATTATTACTTATCAATTATTATTTCAGCTTTATAAATTTCCTTAATAAGAATTGTGATCATCAGTGCCTAAGTGGCTTGTGGTGGCAACTCAGTGTCTGAAACACAAACGATTTTGTTGTGTACTGAAATAGTTAAGATGTCTTCTCAACTGAGTTATTTATTCCAAGGGAGTGACTTATGGGGTCTATTAACTTCAACGAGATTACAAATGAACAAAAGGAATTGACCTGCCTTGTTTGAAATATACCCTAATCTGTTCCATTCAAGTGGGAAGCATGAAATAAATTTGTATATAAGTTATAGATCACAAATTATCTGCATTTAATCAATAGTTATTGAGAACCTACTATGTGAAACACATGAGATAGTCACATTGAAGAATACAACTACATAAAACATACTGTCATTCTCCTGGATGATTTACACAGTTGGGCTTTTTCAGTAATGTCCATGAGTTTATATACTACAAAAGTGTAGGAAAACATTAATTCTAAAAGAAAGATAAAGGAAGACAAATAAACAATACTTATAGGACTGAACTAAGTGTCTTGGTGAGCGAGTGCAAGTGAATATAATGCATATAAATGTCCTAAAAAAGTAATGTGTGTTATGATATGTTCAAAATTATTCAGTGTGCTTAAATTTGCATATGCTAAAGTAAAGCATTATACTACATGCATTCTCTAACATATTAAAGGCATATGTAATCTAATAAATATTTAATGGATTTTTAATGATAATCTAAAATGATAAGAACAGCGGGCAACCATTAAGTATATTTACAACAATTTTAATACACATTAATGTTTACTGCAATTTTCAAAACATCCTAAATGCAGAGATTCAACTATCTTAAAGAACAGGTAGCAATTAATGAAATTCGGAGTGTTCAATCCATCTTTAAATATGAAATTCTACTATATAGTGCATCAGCAAATAAAGTTTGAAAATAACAATACTGGTTTCAATTTTTAATATATTGTCATATGTGAAATAACCCCAATTTCAACTTTTATTACTTTCAAATACCGTATTTTTTTAGACATTGAATATATTGCATACTATACCCACTTTTACTGATATCAAGAAGAAAATATCAGGCCACAATAAAATGTACAGAAGTGGTTAATTGGAGAAATTTTCATTTTGAAATTTAAGGATCACAACAATTTCAATAAGTTTAGCTGACAATTATTATATTTATTTATGTATT
The DNA here is from genome assembly GCA_004024945.1 of Uropsilus gracilis. Taxonomy (NCBI): domain Eukaryota; kingdom Metazoa; phylum Chordata; class Mammalia; order Eulipotyphla; family Talpidae; genus Uropsilus; species Uropsilus gracilis. The sequence goes on along the minus strand of PVHY01002088.1, from coordinate 50,682 downwards.
TATTTGTTTGTTTGTTTATTTAATTAATTAATTAATTAATTAATTCATTTATTTATTTAGAGACTAGGTCTCGCTACTTTTGCCCATGGAACCGCAGGCTCAGATAGCCTGGGATACCACGGACTCAAGCAATCCCCAGCTTCAGCTTCCCAGGTAGCTGGGATTACAGTCATGCACCACCATGCCCAGCTATATTTTTTAGGGACTAGGTCTCGCTATGTTCCCCTGAGCAAGACTCAAACTGCAATCCCTAACCCAGTCACTTCACAGGCTGAATCTTACAGGCATACACCACTGCGCCTGGCAACACAATTATTTTAAAGGCCCATATCAGAAAAAATATTAAAATATTGAAACTATAGATATTATAGAGAACATTTAAACATCAAAAACATTTTTATAAAACAACACCAAATTATAAATGTTTTTAAATATGTATTTTACCAGCACATTTAAGATCACAACAGATATTTATATCTTGATATCATTTTATTAGTATAGATAATTTCCCGTTAGTATTGATAATTTCCCATTTGTAACATACTATTTCACTACCATTTTAATTCAGTATTTAACATATGGTATTTTTTTAAAATATCAGATTATTGTCATTTATCTAAAAACAAAGTAAAGAATTACTGTTTTTTTAATACTATATATCTGTTCCTAGAATGAAGAGACAGGAACCTGTATTTTTGAATGGAATACAGTATTACAAACTAATGTTAGCTCAATAAAATATTAATATGTATTTGAGACCATTAAAATTTCCCTTTTCAATTTGTAAATTGCAGATTAAAAAAAAATCCTTAGGAAATAATCAAAGATGTACAAAAGTTAGTTTTGCATTATATAATAGCTCAATTTATACGTGCTGTCAAAGAATTTGTTTAGCCAATGTAATGATCAAGAAATGATGATCATGTATTACTAAAGACTTTAAATCTAAGTTTATATGTTAATTTATTACCTGTAAGACAAACTAGTGTGACAAAAATTATGAATTTTTATAAAAATTGTAAAGCTGAAATGTCGTAGCTATTGGTACATGGATATGACTAGTGGCTTGTGTTCTTCTCATAATCACACTTTTTTTAATTTCAACCAGATTGACCATAGGTTAAATAGTGTGTTGAGTCATCTTGATGTGCTGAGAACAGTGGAAAATTACTCCACAGATGATTAATATTCTGTTACTTTAATGCAAATATATAGCAAAATAGTGGAGGAAAATATATTAGTAATTTTTGTGTTATTTACAATAATGTTTCTTAGGTTTGAGAATTTTTTCATATTTAATATAAACTACTCATGTAAATGTATAATCCTAGCAGGAAATTAATGTTACAAAGATCAATGAAGATCAAGTTAATTTCTAACATGTCTACTGTTCTATGATTCTAACGAAATATTTTACTTTTGTATATGTGTTACATTTATTTTAGTTTCTACTGAGTTTGATTATTTTATACAAGAATAAAAGTACTTTTATACTTATGAAGATTTTTAACTTTGCATTCATGGCTTCTATTTTTCTCAGGCAATTTCTTATTTCATTACATATTAACTATGTTATGCTTTTTCTTGAAAAATTTATATAAGTACTGAAGTAACAACTATTTCTCCTCATTTTTAAATCATATTCTGCCTATTTTCATTACTCTGGAAGGTATTTATTTTCTGGTTTAATTTTTTTAGCTACCATTGTGCACTTTCCTTACATTTTTACTGTTTTATCAATTTTCTTCTGATCTGATTCTATCTTTGTTTTGTTTAGAACTTACTAGCATTCCATTTTGTATTTCTGATACCAGGACCCCAATATGGGTAGTATTAAGATTTAGGCATTGATGTCATTAACTGTGTCTGAAAAACACAGTGAAAAAGAGGCCTAAACAGGAAGAGTACTTTTACTTTGTTGCAAATTCTGGGTGTGGACCCAGAAGAGAGAATGTATTATCTAGAGGGTGTATGTGTAAAGGGAATTGGAGCCCTTGGCTTTTAGGAAGAAAAACAAAAGATAAAAAGGAAAGGAGCAGAGAGTAGAGGAGATGGACTTTTGGGGAGAGGCAAGAGGAGAATGGCAGAATGGTGGATGGGTAAAGAAAAGAGAAGCCTGAGTGACCAGGCTGGGCAGAAGCCCCTTGGAAGAGTGAGCTGGTAGTAGCAAGGAGCCATGGTGACCAGTGAAAAAGTGGTTGGTGTCAAGAGTGTGGCACTGCATAAGTCAGCTGGTACGTGGAGATGGCCATGGATTTGGAAAGCTGGTTTGTGCATCAGCAATTGTGGGAAAAGTTTGCAACTCATTGGAGAAGAGGTGCAGCTCAGAACACTGGAAAGAGAAGAAGCAAAGAGAAGACTCCAGAGAAAGACTGGACTTTGGAGAGTGCCTGCCTCAGGTTTGGAGGGCAAAGGGCCACTGTCATGGACATGTGTCTTTGGGATCTTTGGGACTGAAAATGGTGACTGGGGTAAGATAACTGGCCACTATGGCTTTGAGAACTTTTTGTTTTCCCTGTTAATTTTCCTTGTAAATAAACTCTGTTGTTAAACTGCATTTTGAGTGACAACTGCTATGCATGGTGGTTACAAACCTGAGAGAAGCTGAATGGCAGAAGCCGCATTTTGAATGTGGCTTCTTGGTTGGTGGCTTCTGCACTTTGACCCGATTTCATTCTAATGATACTTTAAAAATATGAACTGTTTTACCCACTATTGAAATTGTATCATTTCTGAATCATTCTGCCTAAACAAGAATGCCCCTTCTTTACAGAGGACCACCTCCAAAGTCTCCTCCACCACTGGCCAAGCACCGCTCCTCCCAGTCCCACTGAGGTTCTGTTCACGGAAAACATGTTGAAAGGTCTCCACGGTTACAGTCTTCATTGTATGAGCTTATCATGTTAAGTTCTATATTATATGCCTAATTTTAAGATTTTATTCTCACAAATATACTGAGAATATTTACATTTCTGTAGATTTTTATGCCTTTGTAGTACAAACATATTTGTATTTTCCTACCTTAATTTATAGTTTGAGTCCAATAGATGTAGAGATTGAAGTAGGGTTTTGTCCACTTTTTACAAATAAGATGAAAATGTAAAAAAAAAAAAAAATCCCACCACCAGACGTAGAACTATATATTTAATAATGCTGCATATAAAAGCACTAGTGCAAACTTGTTAAAGAAAGAAAAATAAAAAGCACATCAGAGAATCACCAAAGACATGAAAATAGAGAAATCACAAATAGAGAAGCATAAAGATATGCAAATAAAATTACTGTGAATACTGAAACACTTTATAACCAAATAACAAAATGAATTTTGTACTGAGCTCTGAGGTTTGAGGCAGAATTTGAATCGGTCATAAAAAGTAATGCACACTCTATCTGTACATAATTTGAAACAAGCCTGATTTATCCAAATATCTACACATTAACAGTTGACTATATGGATTTAAGATTGAAGAATAGTTCACAAGCCCTCTCCTAATCTCTTGGCATTACACATATTCTCTTTTCAATTTAATGCTCCAGTTTAACATCCCAACTGCTTCCATTAGCCAAGTCTCCTGAACCTTGACTTGGCTAACCATAGTTATCGTATTGAAAAAAATTATTTTAAGCCTGAATGCTTTCATTGGCTTTACTGTATTTATCAGTCCTTCCCAAACCCATCTTATTTCCTTTAACATATTTCAAAAACCAGAACATAAGCATTTGATTCAGAAAACAAAACCATTAATAATGAAGAACAACAACAAAAACACACTACATATTTAGCACAAATTTTGAAGATTTGTTTAGTATTTTTTTGTTTCGACATCATTTTTTGTTTGTAAATATTTGATTTGTACTTACAGTAGATAATATATTGGATAAAACTTGACAATGAATTCTATCAGATAGTCCATCACTCTAATAGCTTGCTTTTGACTGAACTTTTAGACTGTTTTCTATAATCAGTGGATTGTTTTTGTAATCTTTTACTGTACAAAGTATAAACAAGAACTTGCTATTGAATACATTTTTATTAGTTTTCACTGATGTTATCAATATCAATTTAGGACAAACCCCTTCCCAAGAAAAGTCTAATGAAAAAAATAGTCCAGATAGAATTTATGATAATTTATAATATTCCATGGACACATAACAGTTACTGGGGCTATTAATCTGGAATCTCATAGTCCACTCATATCTCATACACCATACCGTCTCTTTCTTCCAAGATCATTTCCTTCCTTCTTCTTCCTATCTTATTTACATAATAATCAAATGTGGGTTTTCTTCACAAACTTGGGAAACTCAATTTAGAAGTTTTTATGTAACAGCTTTGAAGTTCAAAAGCCTTTAGTATGTAACTTATAATTATCTGCTTATTCAGAGAATATTAACTAACATCAAATTGAAAGTCATATACATCATACCTGATTGTCACTCCCTCAGATTAGACTTTTGCATATAAAAGCTTAATTTTGTTGACAGAGCTAAATTGTAGTTGTAGCAACAGTGCATTTAAATGTAAATTCACTTTTTCAATGATAAAGTTTTCAGAACTTAGCTTGAGAGTATGAATCTAATCAAGATATTTGCACTTACAATTTCCTATGCAAAACAATCATGTGACACATTAAACAAGCAGCAAAGTCATCAAGCAGCTAATTTACATAATCCTATGTCTATAAGGTAAAAAAATCAAATGAATTAAATTTGAATACAGAAGACATGATAAAGTGAAATGAATAGATGAATATACAATGAAAAGTGTTCTGGAGGAAAAAAAAGAGTTGATTTGTTAGTCATATGCACAATATCAGTTCCAAAATATATGAGGCTGGCACCAAGTCATTAGCAATTTAAAGAATATATGCCCTGGAGCCCTGCAAGGTGTCTGCGGGGTGAAGAGACTGGAATTGACTCCTCCAGATAGTCATGACTCGATTGCAGAGAAACATAGTCACTAAACCTTGAAAGATAGCAGATGACTTCCGCATGCATCAAAGGCAATGGTCAGGCAGAAAGAAGTAGGAAACTAATCAAATTAGAAACAAATCAAATCAATAGCTGTCTGCCCCTATAAAGACAGTGCTACTCACTAGAGGGAGGGATGGTTGCTATGCAGAACCTTCTATGGTTGTTGACTCAGACACATACTCCAATTTCACTGGAACACTAGGAACTATAAGAAATAAAATACTTATTATTTTCCAATATGTTTACATACATAGGGGAAATGATCAGTCTTTCAAAATCAAATCATACCTGTTTACCTTTCCAAAAGACTATTTGTGAATAAAGATGAGTGTAGCTATCTTCATACATCTTTACTCTTCTTCAAACACTTCATCTCTATCCAAAAGAGACATAGGTCAACTCTAAAACATCATAGTCTTTAATATTAAGCCTCCTGGTCATTAGGAAACTTGACTGAAGTTATGGTAAAATTCAGTAGTTCTGAAAAAGTACAAATTAAGCTAGGTATTTACATTGAGAATGTTATTTTATATGAAAAATAGTAAGATTTGGTGATTATGGGGAGAAAGAGTAAACCTCAGTAAGAATGTAAAATGATGCAACTGCCTTTACAAATAGTCTTAGACATTGCTAAATTTGTTCAATGTGGAGTTCCTGCTAATTGCACTCATATGTATAGACCAGACGCATAAATAACTGCAAAAATTGTACACAAACATTCCAAGCCATTTTATTTGTGATAACCAAAAAGTTGACACAATCTAATAATCAGCAAATATATTTATCTTAAAAATGTGGTAAAACCACATAATACTTTACTATAAAAAGGAATTCATCATGCACTGATAAACTATTATGCTGAAACATATTAGTAACCAAAAGCCACTTAACATATGATTGCATTTACACGAAATATCTAAAATAGACAAATACATAGGAATAGAAAATAAATTGCTGCTACCTAGGGATAGAGAGGGGGACTAGGCAGGGTATGGTGTGTCACTGTTAATGGGTATGACTTTTTTTTCAGAAGTGAGTGATGTTTTAAAATAAAATTTGGTGGTAGTGTCACAAGGACATGAGCTTTTTTTTTTTTAAATCAGTTATATAGTTAAGATGGTTGAATTAAAAGATGTGTGGATTATATCTTAAGAAACACATAACTTGAAATTGATTTGCTTTATAGCAAATAAATGAATATCAGGTAGTATATGGCATGCTATAGTGGATGAAAGGTTTTTAGAACATTCAGAAGCCACTAAAACAAATTAAATTAAATTTCCAGTTAAACTGATATAGATTAAAATTTCTGGCACATTCTGCATTTTGCTGTCTGATAAATAGATACTAAAATTATGCTAAAACTACAAGTTAAAAATTTTATATAATGCTTTACCCAAATATTGTATATAGAAAATTGGATATTTAAATATATGATCATTGTAATTAAATCCAATTTTCAAAACACAACCAGTCCTCAAAAAGATTAGAACCACCCACAGTTGAAAAAATTCGCAAGTTAAATTCCCTTGAGGTTTGATTTTCAGTTGACTATTGGCGTGTACATACATCAACAATGAAATCTGAAGTCTCACCATTGATAATTGAGACATGTCTCCTATTGATTTAAGAAGTACTTTGTCTTATCATATAACATTTTCAGCTTGATGTAACAAAATAAGCATTCAATAAACTTTTCACCTGCACAGAGATCCATGCTGTTTCAATTAAACTCTAGGTGACTGAGGCCAATTTCATGGTAATTAGTAATTTACAAGGTCCAGAGGCTGACACTTCTCTAACGCCATACCAGTTAAATAGTTACAGCTCATAATGTGTGAGAGAATGCCAAGTGATATAAACATGAAACTTATGCTTTATATATATCTATATATATATATAGATATATATAGAGAGAGAACAAGTAACCTAAAGTAAAATTATATACCTTTTATGATACTCAAGAATTTGATTTTGGCTGTTGACATATTTGTACTTGTATCTATGAGTTATTACCAAAAAAGAAGTATCTAGATTTTTAGTTTATTTTCAGCGCCTACAGTACTCTGCTCTTAGTATTAGACTTCTCTTCAGTAACAAAGAAATTGTTACTTTTTGTTATATAGATGTTTGCTTCATTATAAAGATCTTACTTTGTTGTTGATTTCATTGTTAGCAGGTCAGGGGCAGGCAAATTAAACTGCATCACAGGGGAAAATCGATATTTAAAGCCACCACTATCGGGTCCGTCCACCCACGCATCACAGTGGTGCAAAGAACAGGTTGATAGAAACAGGATTTATTAACAAGAGAAAAAGGGACTAAGAGTCCCCACTGCCACCCAGGCCCCTGGACACCTCATTCCAGTCCAGTAAACCAAACAACACAAAACAGGCCAACACCAAGTCCAGGTGTCCAACAAGCCAGGGACAGATGTTCTTCTTTCCAGAGAGGTGCCCTCTCATCAGGGACACAGATGGCCAAATCTTTTCTCCAGCAAGCAACCATATCATCAGGGAAACATGTAACCAAGTACAGGTCTCCAAAACTTTGTAGCTTTTCTTCTCCCACCGGGCTATGGCCAGGGCCTTAGCACCAACACAAAGCCTACTCCTTCGCCCTCCTCTCAGGTCTGTGCATGAATCCCTCGTTCTCATTGCATAGACTCTTATGCTCGCTCTCATGCCTGTTCTCATGCCTGCACGCTCTGCTTGTGAGGCTTTTGCCGTGCTCCATGTGGTCTGTTGAGACTGCCCACAGTAGTGACTTCCTCTACTTCAGCTGCATCCTATTACAACAATGGGGCACAGCCCCTCTAATTCAGCTTCGTCACACCCTTACATCACCACTGAAATACCCAGAAGTCAAAATTTGTTTGTAGGCAAACATTTCAAAATAGCACATATATTTTAGAAATATCTGAAAAGTGAATGCTTTTTACAAAATGAAAGGAATATTCAGGGAAATTAAGTTGTCCAATTTCACACAGAAAGTATATATTTCCTACTTCTGTTAGGCATATGGAATGGGGTGTTTAACTCATCCAATGATTGAAAGTTATCATGACTTTGCAGTAATGTGGTTAATAGTGTACATCTGGCTCATCCCTATTTCTAGGGCATTGCCCTTTCAGAGTTTTGTTGAGAGCACGGTGTGTCTTTTATCTTCATCACTGAAAGAGTGAGAGCAATTCAATTCTTCCCTTCATAGTCTTGTTTTGATTTGATTTATCAATAGACTATTTTTGGAGCAGTTTTAGGTTTACAGGAAAAAAGTACAGAGGTATCACATACTCCGTATATCTTCAGTGCACAGAAATTTCCATTAATAACATCTTGCATCCATGTAATAAATTTAGATATTGATAAATATATCTTGATATTTTCATTAAAGGGAGTTCATAATTTATGTTAGGGTTCATTCTTTATGTACATGTCTATGGATTTTGTCAAATGTTAGGAAGTCATCTAGTCACTACTGTAATATACAGAATAGTTTCTGTGTCCTGTGAAATCCACTGTCTTCTACCTAATTATCACTCTCCCTCTCCCTACGCTCCTGTTAAATGCTGGTATTTTTAGTAATTCTAGTTTTGCCTTTTTCAGAATGTCAGATAATTAGAATCATTCAGTGTGTACACTTTTCAAATGGACTTTTTTTCACTTAACAATGTATACTCAGGTTATCTCCATATCTATTTGTAGTTTGATTGCTCATTTCTCTTTTGATAAATGATAATTTCTATTGCTCTATATTCTAGGCATTTAGGTTATGGTAAAAATGAAGTCTGTTAGATTCTGGCAAAATAGTCTCTCTTAAGAGAGGCATTTGTGAAGAATACTCTGGGCATATTAAGGAATGACTATCCCAAAACCCTTATCCTGGAAGCACAAGAAGATTTTCTTTAATCATTACCCCAACAACCTGTTGGAGTCCAAATTTAAAACTCAAAAAAGTGTGTGCACAAGACCACAATCCAGGTCTCTCCTCTCTCTCTCTCTCTCTCTCTCTCTCTCTCTCTCTCTCTCTCTCTCTCTCTCTCTCTCTCTCTCTCTCTCTGTTAGCCACACTCAATTCCCTAAAAATAGTAAGCTGTCCTCAATTACTTCTAGTGAGCTGCAATTCCTATCTTCATCTTTGTCTTCATTTGCAGAAACAGTGGCTTATCTGTGATCTCAAAATTCTCCAATGGATACAAGAAAGGTTGGTTTCAATTTGAACATTTTTTCTTGTTGCAAGGCTGGGGGAATCATGGCTTGTAAGCTTTTTAGATATCATATCTTCAGATCTTTTATTTTATTTTTAATATTATTTATTTTGTTCTTTAGATCACAACCTCTGTAAGTGGTTTTTGGGATACCTCTCCTTCCCTCCTCCCTCTGGGGCCCCTTCCATTTTCTCAAGCCCCACTCTTTGTTGTTTATTCATCTGTTATGAGACCATTATCTCTCTCTTTTTTTTTTTCCTGCGGCAGTGTTCTTTCATTGGGTGAGGGACTGTGTTGTTGGAACCAGGCAAACCTCACTGACGGTTTTCAGTCTTAAAATTGTGTGGGTGGCCAGTTTATATTCATTTGTGATCTGTCCATGTTTTCTTGCTGCAGGCCATCTTCTCCAATCCCATCTCCGCTGCTTTGCTGCTTTACTTTGTGGCTCTGGTGTCAGATTTAGGATTCCAGCCAGTGTCAGTGAAGAAGCTTCTCTGTGAATACAGGCATCTGTGAATGGCCTTTGGAGATCATCTCCTCTGCCTCAGTGTGCAGCTTTGGTATGGGGCCCATTATGCTGCCATCTTTTGTCTTCCTCTCCTCTCCTGTAGTGTGGGGAAGGGGTGTTGCTCTCCTAGAAAGCATCTCCAAAATGAGGTCCCGGGTTTTCCTGGCCCGGTGAGTGAATAGGTGTGCATTGTGACATCGTGTCTTTACAGTTGTTTCTTTGTCTCGCATGCACTGGTTCTCTCGGTTGTCCATATGCTATGTCCAGCTCAGGCTGTGGGCTGGATTTTTGCATGATCCCTCACCTGTTCTATGATGGGGTTTGTGTTGTGCATGTTCTTGCTCCTCTTAAAGTTTAGCTGGAGTGAGAGCGAAATGAAAGGAGCTTCTCCCCACCACCCTCCCCATCTGCCCACCCGCATGAGTACCTCCTTGCATCGGGGCGGGGCACAGATGGCTGAGCCTGGGCCCTTCCATGCTCCCCTTGGGCTGGGAGCAGGGGGCAACATGGCTCTGCTAATCTGGGCTGTAGATGGCTGACCTGTGTAGCAACCATCTGCTGGTGGGTGGGGCCACCAAAACCCCACCCTGTCCCCCCTCCAGGGCTCACCTGGCTTAGGGGGCTTACCCAGGATCCTTCACCCCTTTTGCTCCCCGCTGGCGAGGGAGCTCAGACGTCTAGGGACTCAGGTGCGCAGGCAGCCCTCAGGTGGCTGCTTGCTGGTGGGCGGGACTCAAGTCCTCTTCAGATCTTTTAAACTCTTGTCTGATGCAGGTTTAAGTCATTTTAAGTATTTAAGGCAATGTCTAACTATTTTATTGACTCAGGCCACTATCCTTTTAGCTTTTTTTTCTGTTTTTTTGTTTTTATGCTTTTCTTTTTCCCTTCACCAAACCACCCTGCCCATATCCTGTCACCTTATCCCATCTTTTCTATCCTTTTCCATATTCCCTCTGATAACCAAACAGTACATAAATAGCCTATCATAAATTAGAAATGCAGTTTTCTGTGTATTTAATATATCAATTTATTGCTGTAATTTTATTTAACATTTGCCATTCTAGCACAATAAAAACATCAAGCATATTATTATTTTTTTTCTCATAAGACATTGCAAACATTAATCTTTGTTCTACAAATATTTTTGAAATTTGGAACTTTTATAAAATATCGTTTAAAAACATGTATTTTTGTATGCTATTATAAAATGCATCTTGTTACATAATAGTAAAATAAAACACCCTAATTTTTAAAGGATATTATCAAAAAAATAGTTGAGTACGTTGCTAAATTATATTTTGTAGTTTTAGATAACTGATGCCTTTTGATAGCAATGTCAAAGATAACATTCCATTTACCTGAAAGATGAAATTGTTTTAAGAATAATCTGTAAGATAAAGCCAAATTATTATCTGTTTCCAATAAAAATTCAGTTTCTATCCTGCAAAACACAAGAGGTACAATAAATATATATATATTAAACATATATACAGCTAATATTAATATAAATGGGTTAGAAAAATGAGAAAAAATGAACACTTTGAGGCAAAATAAATTAGATTTGCATTCATTATATGTTCTTGGTTGTGGGGAAAAAAAGCTTACTCTCACACTTTAACAACCTTTTAAAAATTCAGTTATCAGTTGCCTACTTTGGAGTTCATTCATTAATCCTGGAGGGAATACTGGAGTATTGCTCTAATGGGACACCTGTTCCCCAAAGAGCAATTTCTATGGGTGAGATTTTAACAGATGACTTTTGCCCAAGGCATTGGACCCTCACTCCTCAGGAAATAATTATGGAAACCCTGAGAGAAAGAAAGGATGGCATAATCGTAAAGTCAATGACACACTGGAATTGTTCACGTTATTGTGAAGACGACTTACTCTAGCTTAGAAGACCATTGCATCTAGAAAAATATAGCAGGTATTTTCCTAAAGGATGAATAAGTTTCCTTAAGTGGCCTACACAATTTTATCAATCTTTACAGTTTATGTTATGGAAATGATAAAGTTTACAGTGGAAACAGTTCACATCATGCTATTGCTTTTACAAATTATATTGCCTTAAGTTACAAAGATGAAAAGTTAGCATATTATTGAAAGAATTTAGTTTGACATAAAGTCAATCAATACAGTGTGTACAACAAAGTGTTACAAATAGATAAAGTAACTGTCACTTTTAATAAATGGTATTCTTGAGAAACTCTTAGATTTTGTCAACAAGAGAAATACAGTTTTAATGACAAGGACTTATAATATCCATTTTTTAAGTATTTGCTGTTATGAAATATCTATTAGGGAAATTGGATAAATTTAAAATAAAAATTCAGTAACATTTTTTAGTATTATGGGCAAACTATAATATAAAGCAATAGAATTTTAAATAATTCAATGAGAAGTATCTACAAACTACTATACTATTAATGAACTGCAAGAAAGATGATCTAGTGGGCATAATTTCCTTTGAAAATCATTCAAATTTTTACATATTTTGAAATAAAATTCAGAATTATGTTTAAGATATAGATTGTGTTAGTAGTTTCACAGGTCAATACTTATTTCCAGATAAACCATATTGTATACATTAGATATGTATATATACAACTTTTTGTATGTCAGTCAAACTGGCCTTAAAAATCTTGTGCTAGGGAAAGTTGAGCTGATTAAAGATTTATATATCACAGATCCAGTTTATTCACTAAGAAACTTGTTGAAAATTGTGGAATGAATTCTATTTGAAACTTGATATGTTTTCTATAAATTGAAATTTTGAATTGCTTGGATATCCTGAAAATGATGAGCCAATGTTTCTACCTATGCATCCCTATGCATGCACTCATCTCAGTGTTTCTCTCAGCAACTGGAAGTTAGAATAAATAAAATAGTGAGCAAATTTTATAGGGAATGGTATTTTAAACCAACAGTGGATTTGACTGTTTTGGTTACCATTATGCCCTCCTGTTCTATCCATGTTACAAATTACAAGATTTAATCTCCTTTATAGCTAACTAGTATTCCATTGTGTATATAGTCCTTTGTGTATCTATCACACATTGTGTGTGTGTGTGTATCACACCTTCTCAATCTGGTCATCTGTTTTTGAGTATTTAGGTTGTTTATGTAACTTGGCTATTGTAAATAATGCTGCAGTGAATGTAATAGTGCTTATATCTCTTTGGATTAATATTTTGCATGCTTTAAGTAGTTACCTAAGAGTAGTATTACTGGATCATGAGATTACTGGATCAAACTGTATCTCTCTCATATAAACTACAAAAAAATTAACTCAGTTAAATGCAAGATCTGAAATCATAAAAAAATACTTAGAAATGCACATATGTATTATACCCCACAAAATTACCTTCAGAGAGATCTTTGGGAACATAACTCCAACAGCAAGGGTAATAAAAGCAAAATTAAACAAAAAAGACTACATTAAGCTAAAAATATACCACAAAGTGAAATAAACTGTCATTAAAACTAAAAGACATCCTACCAGATGAGAAGACAAGCATATCATACATCCAACTAGGAATTAATATCTAAGATCTACAAGGATGTCATGCAGATCATTAAAAGGAAAAATAAATAATCCAATCATAAAATGGACAAAAGTGTTAAATAGATACTTCTCTAAGGAAGAAACACAGAGGGCCAGAGGGCACATGAAAAAAATGCTTATCATTACTTGTCATCAGAAAACTGTAAATCAAACCCAAAATGAGATACCACCTCACTCTTGTGAGAGAGCTAAGTATTAAATAGGCTGAAAACAGCAAGTGTAATATAAACGTGAATCTCAATTAATGCTGTTTTAGAAGGGGAAAGACAATAACCAGATGATTTTCCTCATATTAGAATACAGAGCAATGAAAAGAAGGTTACATAAAACTAAATTAAACAAACCCTAAAAATATGCTTTATGTTTGAGGGTCCTAGAGCTGGAGAAGGAACCTAGAAAACACAGGGCACTCAGTGGACTACAGTAGAGGATTATGGGGACCTGGGTGTTGGATGTTTTTTGATATTATGCATCTGAAGAAGGTTGGACCAATACCTCTAAATAATAAACAGCATTTTAAAGTAACATTACACCAATAAAAATAATATAATAAACCATAATACAATCCAGATAATCAGTGATATTTTAAAGGATAGATAATTGAATAAAATATTTAGTTACCTCTAATGGGTTTTAAGAAATGTTCAAATTTCCAGGATAATATAGAGCACATTGTTTCACATATAGAAAATTATTAAGATGGACTTCTGAACTGTAATTAAAGATCTCTAAGTGGAGAGTAATAATTATAAATGCACATAAAACAAGTAACTCATTACACATTTTTTCACAGACACAATTAACTTGCAAAAGCATCACTTTTTAAATATAGAACAGTGTAGAGTCATAAGTTTATTAAGTTACAGATCATGAACAGAATATCTCATTTAAGAGGCATATGAAACATAATGTATATATATATATATATCAACTATTTGCTTTAAAATAATTGCTACCATTACACCTATAATTGCTAATAAGTCTGCAAAGGCAGCATTTTTTAATGCACTTATTTACAATATTAGTGCCCATGGCAAGAACTTATTTTCTTTAATGAGAAAAAAGATAATTCCAACACAATATAAGTTTTAAAAAGCTGCCAAAACACAGAAGACTGAAATATATTTTAAACAATCAGTATCCCATTTTTATATAATCAAGTATTTTTCCTTTAAAGAAAATTTCTATTTCCATAAACCATGGTCACTCATTTACTCTTAGTTTATTAACTATCTTAATGGGGAAAATATTTAAGTGATCCCTTTTAAATCCAAAGAAAGCAATTCTTTAAAAGTTTTCTGTCTCTACTTATTATTTCCCCTCCTTGCAAGACTCTCATTTCTTTTACTCCTTATAATTTAAATTCTAGGGCAAAATACTAGTAATTTAACAATTTAGTTTTATCATCATTATTTATTTTAAATTGTTTCATTCTCTCAAATTCCAACTGCATTGAATATTTCTGAAACTATATCTAGTAACACAACCAGAAGGCTTTTAGGTGTCATCTTCTTTAAAATTAATTAAGCAAAGCAAGTGGAAAAAGTTGAGGGAGCTGAAGTGTGAAACAGTAAGAAACGCCTCTGCTAATCCATAGCATCATTTATCTTTGTTAAACTCCATGTCCAAATGAGGCAGATGAAAATGCTTGAGACTTTTCTTTGGTTAGGAAATGCAAACTGATTCCAAAGGTTACTCTTCCTCACAGTATTTTTTAACAAAGGATCTCTTTTTTGATTGGCATGAAAATTTCCAGAAATTTCAGAAAAATTTCATCTTAAAATATCATTTGTTTCATATGTAGTGATATATTTAAGTGGTGACACCATATATTTTTATTAAATGTTGTCTTTTGTTTGGAGGAGCACTTTTGAGTCCTTACCAGAAGACCAGAAAAATGTACATATGGAAACTCCATGTTATTTTATAATGTCTTGAGATCCTTGCAGAATATACCTAGTAAAATCAACAAGAAGTAATTCATTACTTAGATAAAAGTAAGTCTTTAAATTGAAGAAAATATACTTTTCTAAGTAATAAAATAAATGATTGATTTCTTTCCATGACCATAATCTTAGAGCTTAAAACAAGTATTTAAGCTTGATAGTACTCTCATTTTGAAATTAAAAAAAAATCACTGGTCATAAACTTCCTTTGTTTAAATTTATATGATTAAAAGGAGAAAAATCACCTTTTGAAATAATCCCTAATGAATACTAAAGACTTTTTGTTTTAATAACACAATGTAGGTTCATCAGTTATAACAAATATACCACTTATAACAAATATACCACTGTAGCGAGGGATGTTATATTAGGGAGGTTGTCATATATGGAAATAAAGATTATATAGAAAATCTCAATGCATTCCTTCAATCATGCCCATTTAATGAAGCTTCCATAAAAACTCCAAAAGGATGGACTTGAACACCTTCAGAACGGGTGATCATATGAAGAATTGGAGAAAGATTTTAGAAAAGACATGGAAACTACACACTTTCCCCATACCTTGCCCAATATATCTCTACTTATGACCTTCCTTGAGTTATTAAAAATATATAAATTTATGTAAATTATATGAAATGATAATTCCTGAATTATAAATTCTAATAAATGCAGTGAGTAATGGTGTTCCTGAGTTCTATGAGCCACTCTAGTAAATTAGTTGAACCTGAGGAAGGAGGTCTGGCATGTGCTAATTTGTAGTCAATTAGTCAGAAGCACAAGGAACCACTGGATCTTGATTAGTTCTGTGGAATAGTAGAGGACTGTGTTGTTATGTTAACCCTTCAACTGTGGTATCTGGTTACTTATTTGAGTAGATAAATGTAGAAATAAACGTGAGTGGAATTCATGGACACCCTGTTAGAAACTGGGAGTTTCTAACTGGGATGACTCCACACACGAAAGTTAGAATTGATTTCAATGATGCCCTTAAATGCCCGCCTACATGGAAAAATGTCGTATTTGAAATATATCATGTACAGAATATATAGAGATGGTCAAAGAACTCAAGAAGCCCAGTAACTTGCTCGATGCATGAAGTATTGATTCTTAAGTGAAATCCAATATCTGATCTTAGAACTGCTCCAGATAACATCATTAAAGCAAATACAGACAAACCCAGCAGCAGGAGTCTGTCCAGAACGCACATGACAGTTTAAAAACATATTTAGAATTTGAAAAAGAAGTTAATTATATTGAGTATGTAGCACAACAGGCAAGGCAGGGAAGTTCAGAGGCAAGCAGGGAACCAAGCTTCAGGCCCCCAGGAATTTTTATGCTCTTTCTCTGGTCTCTCTTTGGCATTCTCTCATACCTCTTCTGAAGTCACACAGCCAGTCTAGCTGCTGCTTTTAGCCCTGCCTTTAGCCCTACCTTAGGCAAAGGTGTGCCTACTTATGCATGCACACACCATGCCCTATGGGCCCAGGTGTCCACAATTAAGGGTGAATGTGCCCCAAGCCCACTCTCTCAAGATCCTTCTGCATGGACAAGGTCAAGGTCTCAGGTGGTAGCCACAGAGGCTAGAGGTGTGAAAGACCTGATTCACTCATTTATCTTACAGACATATTTGAGATGACATATAATTCTTTCCTTTATAAATAAAATTTCTGTGGCATTTGCTATTTATAAGACTGTGCAACCAACCCACAATCAGTTTTTGACAATTTAGACCATATAGAAATTCTAGACCCATTAGCAATCACTACCCAGTACCTCACAACCTCCCACCTTCCAGTCACAATCATTAATTTACCTTCTGTTTCCATGGAATCATGGAAGAAATTATTTTTGGGGTAGCTTTATCTTATTATAATGTTTTTAAACCTCATCCATATGAGGTTTAAATGAACATTGAGGGTAAATGAACTATAGTTCATTTCTTTTTATTATCAAAATATTGACTATATGACACATTTCATTATCTATTCATCAGTTAATGAACATTTGTTTTTTATTTTCACTTCTTCGCAATTCATGTATAAGTGTACCTATCATTTCCTTTCTTATGAATACATGCCTAGGAGTGGAATTGCTCAATCATGGAGTAACCTTATGCTTAACTTTTTCAGAACTTGCCAAATTGTTTTCCACTGTAGCTGTTTTACATTCTCACAAGCACTGTATCAGGGTTCTGTTGTCTCCACATCTTTGACGAGATAGTTGTTTTTAACTATCTCATTTACTATATTCCAGTGGGTGTGAAAGGGTCTCATTGTAATTATGATATAATTTCTGCAATGATTAATAACATTAATAACATAAATAAACATCTTTTCATATGTTTATTGACCATTTGTATATTCTTTGGAGAAAAGTTTTTCGGCTCCTTTACTGGCTTAAATGTATAGTTTGTCGTATAATTAATAAATTGCAAGTATCTTTTTAAATATATTTATTGAAATATAATTCTCATGCCATGAAATTCATCCTTTTAAAGTAACTGTCAGTGGATCACAGAGTTGTTTAACTATTGCTATTTAATTTCAAAGTATATTCATTATTTCAAAGAAGCAACATATGTAAATGCATTTACTTCTCACTTCATCCTTCACTTAATTATGTTATTTAAGATTCATGTGTATGTGTTCCTTACATATCCTTAAGTACTGGTTTTTTCTGGTATTGTTAAAGACTAAAGACTTCCTTCTTATCACTTGAGTACTAAAAGAGGGGTATTGGGTATCTATTCATTACAGAAAGTATATAGTTGACTTGGATTTTCTTTCTGTTCTGTCAATATGTGGCTTTTGATTGGAATGTATAATTCATTCATTTTTCCAATTGTATATATGATAGGATATAGATTTTATTTTTTTCTACTTATATATATGTACACACATATATATGTACACACACACACACACACACACACACACACATATATATAAAAGCTGGGACTTCGGTAATGAAAAATGCCATTGGCTAGGTGTCTTAAAAGCAAAAAAAAATTATTCCTCATATTTCTGGAGAATGGAGGCAAATATGGAGACGATTACCTGTGCTCACCTCTCCTCTGATATCATCCTTCTTCTACCTCCCTTGCTGTATGCTTTAATTCTGTTGTCAGCATGTTAGTTTGAACTTTTCTTGTCAAGATGACAGTTCATGGGTGATATGGTATATACAATGATGCAATATATGTATAATCATTAAAAAAAATCTGTAGACTGAGAGATCAAGATAAGAATACTAGAATTCAATTCTGTGAAGTCTCTTCTGACTGCTGACCTCACTGCACCTTCATGAGGTAGACAGCTAAAGAAGTTCTCTATTTCTATAATGGCTCCAATCTCATGATCTTACCTATTCCTAATGTCATCCTAAAGAACTCAACTCCTAATACCATTACATGGGGGGATGATTGAGTTTCAATGTATGAATTTAGAAGGTTTTAATGTATTGTGTCAATTTTGCTGCTTTATGATAGTGTTACTGTATCTTTTTTAAGTATAATAAATATTTGTGTACCATTTTAGTCCCTTTTTCCATAAATATGCACACTAATAATTTTAATACTAGTGGTTGCCTTGAATTTAATCTTAGTAGTTGCCTTGAAGATTATAATTATAATCCTATATTTAGGGTTACATAAAATAATGTAATCTAGTTTAATGCTAATTTAATTTCAATAGTGTACATTTTTTCCTGCTATATTGCTCTAGTCTTTCTCCTGCTGTTTTTTTTTCTGATATTTATATAATTGCTTTTTTACACATTATAAGTTCTGAGCAAACGTTAAAATATTTTTTATGTAACTCACTTCAAACAGGAAAATGAAGAGTAACAAACCTAAATATATGAGTTGTGTTTTACTTCTGTTTTTGATAAAATCTTTCAGCAATATCATAGTTCTCAGGTTTAAATCCTTTTATTTTTTTCATGTAATAGTAAATGAGACTGTTTTCTTAATTTCTTTTTCTCCTAGTCATTTTTGCACATAATAATGAAATAATTTTGCAGCCCACTACTTTACTGTACTGATTGCTTCTAAAACTTTTCAAGTCAAAATGTCTAACCTGTTTTTTAAGATATACACTTCCCAAAAGAAAACTAATTGATATAAATTGCAGCAAGAACAGATCTATATATAACTCTTCATTAAATTTATTGTAAATACAGATATGCAACTACAGAACCCATTTTTAGTTATAGACAACTTGAAGACCTGAACAACCAATTAAATAATAAGGGTAGATACTTTTTAAGACTTTTAAGATTCTTCCAAATATTCAAATTAATGCTAGGTTTCATCCACCATATGATTCAGGAAGGAAGTGACATCCAACAGAGGATTCTTTTTTTTTTTTTTTTCATTTTTCCTGCAAGTTGGGTAGAAAAATATTCTAGAGAATAATTGATTCTACATGATGAATCAAGTTATCAGTCTGAGTGCACTACTGTTGGAAGATATTTTCAATAAAATTTAAATATTTTACTTAAGCATCTACAAATTTTGCCACATTATGATAGTAATACTTCTAATGATGGGCGATCAAACTTCATCTGATTGTAGTGAAAAGGATGCGTGTGGCAATTTATTGCAATGGATTACTTTAGAGAAACTCTTGAGAGGTACACCAAATATCAACACAAATATGATGGCAAAACATATTTTCCTCCAATTCAGTGGTTTTCTGGAACTTTTTTTCCATGTAGATTTGATGAAGCATAGTTATTAGAAACATTGTCTTCCGATGCCAAATTATCAGATTGTTAAACTCATCATTATTAATTGCATGCAGATAAATATTTTCTGATTTTGAAGTCGTGTCATCTTAACAAATATGTGTGTACATATGGAGATAATTAAACATAATATTTGAAGCTATTATGCTGTTGTTATGACAATATTTTTATTGTCCATGAGGTGCCAAATCTTTCTATCCTTGAAAGATCTATAATTACTGTAAATTTTGTAAAAATATTCCAACTTCTTGACAAATTTTATTTAAAAAGCTATTATTCCAGAACTAATGCATGACAGTTCACATTGGATGCTTAGAGCTAAACAGAGTAGAATGATTGAACTACGTATTTCAGATGTCTATAATAGTGTGGCTTATCTGATACATACTAATCAATCATGGCAATCTTTTCCACTGAGCCTTGAAGAGGCTTCAAAGTACTTTTAACATACCACCCTGGGAAATTGCTATCAATCTATTCAAGTTTGCATTGGAAATAAAGTACATTTTTCCATCTCTAGGCTAAAGCTTCAAACCCATAGTAATAGCTACTCTCTTGATTTAGTAGTTATGATACAAAACATACTCAGAAAAGCTATCAGAATGCAAACCTTTTAGCCAGTCTACTTTTTAATACGAATGATTTAGTGTATGGGTTATAAGAATTCTAAGATTTTATTTCTATTATTTTTTCCTGATGTTCTCCTAAGGACCATATGGTAAATTGCAATTTCCTGCCTCTTTTGAAGTAGGTCTTGTATATATGACTTGTTTTTGCTAATGAAATGTAAACAACATAAGTGCATATCTCTGAGTAGGAAAATTATCACCCTCCTGCCTTGTCAATTTTGAAATATTTTTTGAGATGGACCCTTTATTAGATTGAGTGCAGAGTGAGTCTCATGAGATCTCCACAAACCAACATGCCTAGAATGGAGTATAAGAGAAATAAAAACTTACTGTTTTAGTTCTCTGGGACTGGAAATTATTTGTTAATAAAATGGCTTAGCACCAAATCTACCACAACTAATTCAGAAAATGTACTTAAAATAAGTTGTTGCTATCATTAAAAGCAACAATTGTATTTAAGACATCCTATTTTTGTAAAGACTGGGCAGTGGTAGTTTGTGATCTATAATAGAAATTGGAAAGAAAACCATAAACAACCAGTAGAAAAAAACACTTAAAGGGCCTCTCATAGTAACTTTGTGCATAATGAATGAATGAATATATATACAGGCTCCTACCTGTTTCCATATATATGGAAGAATATTTTGGGGTTTTGTCAGCTGTATGTGTTCAGATTGTTTTTAAAATGTTTATTAAAATAGTATGGAAGTTCCAGAATTGGAGTGATGACCTCTGTGAACTAACATAAGAAATAATTATACTTCCAATTCATGATAATCAAACATTTTTGAAAATTTTCAGTTAATGTAATACACCAAAACCAAACCAAAACAAACAAAACCTCAAACCTGAAAAGAATTTATTAAATATCACTGACTGAGCTTTGGTAAGCTTCATGGAAAATTGATGTTTTACTTGGAACTGTTGTCAAATCCCCGCACTCCCACCCTCCCAACTACATGATGTGGTAGTCATGTTGGCAGCTCTCACAACTGCAAGACACCACTCAGGCTCACGGTGCAACAATAGGGTTTATTAACAAAGTGTTAATTGGAGGAGCCAAAATTTTCTAAAACCACAGATGACTGAGCATCCTCTCACAGTGGTCATTGCATCTAAAAGTCCAAACCAAGACCATTTGACTAGATGGTTTTGTCCCTTCAACCAGATCTGGAGCTAGTGGCATACCAGTAAGAGACAGGACTGCAAGTGGTAGAAGACTCAGAGGTAGCTAGAATCAGGTCAGCAAAGCTGACAGTGCCAGAGTACAGGCACTGTCACAACCCTTTGACAGCTGCTGACCTAACTCAACAGCCAATATCCCTTTAAGAGACATTAAGCACAGACAAATGAGCACAGGCCAAAAGTCAGCAGGTGAAACTCGAAGAGAAGTGGGAGGCAGAAGCAGCTGTAAGGCAGCAGTTAGAAGTAGAGCTCAGATGTAAAGGCCTCAGAGGTTTACAGAAGTCTCAAAATTCTTTCCAAAAGGTACAGATAAGTCTTCCTGAGGAGTTTGTCTGAAAAGTTCTTTCCAGGAGAAGGTTGCTTTCAAACTCAATCTCTAGCCCTGTAGAACACCGGTTTACCATCCGTAGCCTTTCAAGCTCATTTATTTATAATGCCAGTTACCAGATTGGTGCTGGCAAGCCCTGATCAGATTAGTTCATTTAAGACACTTAATGGACGAAAGTGAAACTTTGACCTGGCCTGACACATGGCAAGATCTTGTCCACATGAGTTCAGGGAAGCCACAGTTGGAGCTAGCTTCAGCAGGGCCTCACAATCTTCCAATTACCCAAGGCAAGCTGATGCTGCAGCTATTGGGGATCACCCACAGACTACACACACTGCTGGTCTGCAAACCCATTCTCACCCTGTGGTAGAAGCAGTCACAGGGCCTGTTTTCACTGTGAACACTGATATGTTCTAAAGACAACTACAATATTTCACTCTGTAGGAATTGTGTACTTTGACTAAAACAAACTTAAATTTAATGAAATGATGTCAGTATTCATACTGTGGTAAAAAGTGATGATGCTACACTAGCTGAGGGAATGATGGACATGACACATTATTACAACATTAATTTTGATGATAAATTTTCAGTTTAAGTCTTTAAATCAGGTCAGAGACAATTTATGCACACCCATGTTTCTCTGTTTTGTCAGTCATTATCTTTCCATTTTAATGTGTGGCATCCTGCATTTAATTGAGTTTCTAAAAAGGACTAATTAATCATGAAATAGGTTTTAGCCAGGTTTCCAGGTTTAAACTCATTTGTGCCATATCTACTTGAAAGCAAAAAATTATACCTGACTGGAAAATGAACTATGCTATTATCTCACTAGAGTATTATGCAGTAAGAGTCATTCTCTTGAAACAGCAAGCATTCCTTCAAACATATGTTCATCATTAAAATTGGGTCTGTTAGCATGGAAACTGTAAATGATACATTAGTGCTCCTTCTTTCATAATATAACCCAATACTAATGCCTGAGTAAAGGAATACTTTTCTCAGGAGATTATCTTTTTATTAAAGTACATTGCTCTGATATTATTAATAAGTTTTTGTTTGGTAAACATTTTTTTCTTTTTTTATTGAGAAACATCTGTCCTGATTTCTAAATATAGTGGTACAAATAGAATTGGGTCAATTCTTTCTC
Organism: Uropsilus gracilis; assembly: GCA_004024945.1. Taxonomy (NCBI): domain Eukaryota; kingdom Metazoa; phylum Chordata; class Mammalia; order Eulipotyphla; family Talpidae; genus Uropsilus; species Uropsilus gracilis. The sequence continues at coordinate 27,444 of PVHY01002088.1, read as the reverse complement.
ATTAGATGATCTAACTGTATTTAACATGCATATATGTTTGTGAATTTGGTCAGGATTTGCATATCTTATGCTTTTCCACAGCTGTAGAGAAAAGCAATGAGTCTCAAGGTGATAATTCCACTACTTCATTTTCTCAGGGATGAAATAGAAAATGATAATTTTTAAGACTTGGAAATGCTTTTGTTCTATGCTCACAAAAAGGGGGTTTGCTTAAATAGTGTTTTACACTACAATATTTTCCTTGGAATCTGTTTTCTAAGTAATGATTCATAAGCAGTATAACAATATACGCAAATAAAACATTAAGGGAAAGTAAAAGGAAAATCAACGATATGCTCAATGCCAATAATTGGTTATTGCTAACTATCAGTTCAATGCCTTATCACATTTCCCATCACTTAATTTGGAAACTTATTTGTTCATTTATTAGAGAACTATTATGCTGTGGAAGATATTTTGACATCTATTTATTATCACTTACTGTGGATATATACCCACTCTGTAAAACATTTCCTCAAAGTTGATCTTAATGGCTGCAAAATATTTCAAAAGAAAACATTGTTGGGAACAGACTAACCAAAGTAACTCCATTTTATCGAAAACCTCCATTTTAGACCATTGTACTCTCCCTGAACTCAGTGCAGGCACTTTTGTACCTGCCACCATTGGTTGGTCCAACATCCTGTTTCTGCCTCCCTTTATTCCTGGTTGGTCCTGACAACAGCAATGTCCTCCTGATAGATGATGGATGTCAGTATTATTGGAAACTTGCAGCTATGGGAACATGTCCCACCATTATTGGGAACATGGGATTGTGTCCTGTACCTACTTGCTTGTCTTACAATAGGGGGCAGTAGTAGTTTTACCCTGTAAATGGTTGTAACAGAGACTGCTAATGGTCTCTCCTGCTGAGCTGGCTTGGGGACCCTGGTGCACCAGTAATAAACCTGCAGCTTTGAACTTCAATCAGAGTCCTTCTTGTGTCTTGTTGAGCAGGCCACCAGTCACAAACCATCACTGTAGATATTTGGAAATTTGGATTCATCTAATAAAAAACAAATTGTATAAACAAATTTAATAAAAGTATATTAAATGTATATTATGGAAATGTATAAATGTAAAAAGACATTAAATTTGACCATATTTCAGTACCATAAACAAATTTAATAAAAGTATACTATACTTTTACTTATAAAATAAGCATACTTTTATTTATTAAACTATATTATACTTTTATTAAATTTTGTTTATGATACTGGAAAATGGTCAAATATTTAATTATTTATTTTTTATTAATATTGTGACTTTGCCAAAGATCATCATATAATTGATTTTTTTTATATATGTGCATTTATATTTAGGATATATTTTGGTTTCACTGTGGCTATCTGGGTTATGATTTCAGTTTGTATGTGGGATCTACAGCATAGATTATGAGATGCTGCCTTAATATCCCCAACCTCCCAATCAAATAATTTTCCAAAGCTAGCCATATGTTCAAGAATTAACCTCAACTGGATCAGTGAGCTCTTTTCTAAACTAAATAATGTCCCAAAAAGCTCCTCTTAAAGTCAGCAATTAGCAAAATTGATAAATTTATTTTATTGGGTAGATTTTAGAGTAAAACAAAGTAAAAATAACTGAAGTAAATTAACAGAAAATTCTCCTAAGAAAATAATTTCACATAAGTCCACTGTTCTAAAATCTTCCCTGCTAACTTACAATATTGTTCAAATAAAAAAGTGCAAGATGAAAGATCAAAGTGAAAGTTAGAAATTTATATGAAAGTTTAAAATAACATTAATAAAAAGGTTTTATAGAGTATGAAAGAATGTGAACTAAAATACAAAAATTAATAGTATACTCCAGATTTACTTTCCCAGAGCAGAATACTGGTATTTGGTTAAATTTGGATATTGTTAAATAAACATGTTTAAGTTTACTACTGGTATGAAAGTAGCAGAAATAGTTTATCATGTGTGCTTCTGCTTAATGTGTTTTCCACATCTTAATATAACTCATCCTCGCCTTTACGATATTTTCCTTGAATTGCTTCAGGACATCAGAAATTTAAATAATCAACCACTTACCACTCTTGCTGCATTTTATTTCTTTTCATAGTACTACACCACTTGATTTATGATGTGGGTACAATGCTTTCCTTCTTTTGTCTCCCCCTGGAGTGTTAATTCTACCATGAGAGGAACATTGAGTTTTATTTTGTTTTGTTTTGTTTTTTGACATAGCATTTCAGAACAAGTAACAAATGCTCAGTATAGATTTATTGATTGAATCAGAGAAAAAACTTATGACTAATTAAACTTCTTTTTGACTCTATTGAATTTTTTCTTACAGGGCAGGGTGAGGGATTCCCTGGTACCTAAGAACTTGCTTCTCTAAATAGGTTCTATAATCTGCTACAGACATCATAAAACCCTTAATGGAAGACTTAATACTATTAATGTATTAACTTTAATACAATTAGTGTGTGATAAAGAACAGAGTACAGAATGACAAAGAATACAGTTTCCAAAGCAATCACCCAGAGTTACCCAATCCTTTGTAGGCAAATGCTCAGTCAAATAGGGTTGGCCCAAAGCAGGGCAGCTGAGACCCAAAAACTTGTCATATGTCCAAGGCACCTTCTGGTGGGGACCCATAAGAAAGGGAAAGAAAGATCCTGCATATCTACAACAAAAAGGGCAAAATGAAAATCAAAATAAGAGCTGCTATAGTTAATCTCCCCTTGAGTCTCTCACCTACTTCTGCTCAAAGTATCTCTTTCCATGTCCCCCCAAGTTCCTGATACTAGGCCAACGCTGAGAAGCAAGCACAGCTTCTTCACAAGTAACTCTTTTCCATGAATTTCCTGCAGAACTCCTTCTTGCTCTCCTTGCACCCTTCTTTGGGTGGGGCAGAAAACGTGTAACCTTCCCTTTCTCTAAGGATCACTCCTTTACACTTTCTTTTTTTTTTAATTATCTTCTTAATTTTTTTTTCCATAATACAAAATCAGAATACAGTCATACTAATTAGGTTGAAACCCTTTCTTCTTATTTTTAGAATATCAATACTTATTTTTATCCATATTATAAACATTATCAACTAATTACTTGAGATAAAGTTTTGTAGTTTGACCATCTCCAGCATCATACATCAAATCTTCCTTTTTCTATTATAGTGAATACTTGAGATATTTTTGACCTAATGTATCTTCCTGTTTCTCAGAGTAATTTTATGAGTATCAATGTATGCATATTTTGAATAATCTATTAGTATATTAAATTTGCATGTATAGAAGCAATGGCTTTTGTGAATCTTTTTTATGCTTTGTTTTTGTATTTGGGATGACTTTTCATAATGCACCTGAAATGTTGTATATGAATGAATGATATGAAAACTATATATGCCATGAAATATTGGATATTAAATTTTTATTTAATTAAAATTATTTATCTGATTGCATAGCTATACCAGAAGTTTTCATTTTATATGAAAGAAAGTGAGTAATTATCAACCTGCAGGGAAAGGACAAATTTATTGGTATTAGTTAGCTTTATTCATACTCTGAAAACAGACAACTAATTTTATTTCAGAGTATTTAAAATGTCATTTATGAGTCAAAATCAATAGAGCATTATGCAATTTGAGAACCAGTCATGACTACTAGTAAAAAGAAACACAGTTCTGATGATTCTACTTTTATAAATCATTGAGCAATTCTTTGAAATGTTCTTAAGGGTGCACTTGAATGTTTTGATTTAAAGGAAATCAAATGAAATATTGTGATAGATCAATAGGATTTTTAGTTGTGACCTTTAAGGAAAAATTGGTCTTTTTTACCTTCATAATTCTCAGAGATACAAAAAGATGTTTCTCTTTAATTAATGTTGCCGTTTCCTCCTTGTATCTATAAAAAAAACAAACAAAAAATATATGTTTCCTCTCCTTTTATATGTTTCTCTCTTTGGGGATAATTTGTCTGTCAATTATATCTGACTAGTAGTAATTGCATTAATGATTACTATGATTGCTTCAAAAATACTTGTAGAAATATGAAATTCACATCCTTAATTGCTTCTGATAATAATTCAGGGTCACAGTGAACGCATAATAGTTATAGTGGAGATAAACATGAGCATAATGATTAGAAAATATTTTCAGAATGTCACGTAAATGATTAACCAGAGGATGGAAGCAATAATGCCTTGAAAGAAAAATTGTCATAGTCATTATTACCATCAATAATATTTGCCTGTTTTTATGTTTTTTTTCCCCAAGTCAAATATAGATCCATGTAGACATGTCAAATATATGTTTAATTCTGTATCCCACTTAGATAGCATTATGCTGGGCATATTATGATAACAACAGTGTTTGTTACATGAATGAAAGTAAATCTAGAAGTTTCACTAAAATTCTTGATTTCAGGTACTCCTGAAATCCTAATATATAACTTAATCAAGATATCAAATATTTCCAGAATCTGCAAATTTGGGGTATAAAACACTTATGTCATATGAAGTCTCTTTCAAGGTTAGCTTGTGTAATAGCAGAGGAATAGTTTACTTCAGATATGCAACTCAGCTATTTGTTTTGCTTCTGGAATTTTATGGGATGACAAGGGGATTTTTGGAGATCTGAGAAAATCTAGAAATAACATCAAAGTAAAGTAGAAAAATATTTATTTATTTATTCAGGGAATATTCATTTACATTGTTGTTTGTGATTCAGAGATATAGAACTCCCCCTTCAGGTGTTAGAAAACCACACTCACTGCCACAGTATCTACTCTCACCTACAATAGGCTATTGTGCTCCATCCCCATAATGTTCTCAATCCTCTCCCTCTGTAGAATCAATTTAGAGAGGGTGAGATATACATAAATATTCCCCAGTTTTTAATCTTCAACCTTTTTAATCCCAAGTACTAAAGTGGGATGCACAATTCTTGATAGAAAGAATTACTATGATTACATGAGATTACATGAGACACTTGAGAATATAATTGAGAAAAAATATATTATTCTAATATATTTGGCAAAATCAATTCCATGAAATATTATTGCCTTATCAAAAGCTAAAATCCTATTGCTGCATAAAATCAATATGAACAAGTTTGCTGCATGGACTATTTTCTTAAAGTGCAGAATAAAATAAATTTTGGTGATAGAGAACAAATCATTCTCAGTTTTTATGCATATGTGTACAAACTAGTAGATTGAACAAGTAGCAAAAATGTGATTTTTTAAAAAGTCTGCACAAGTGAAATCAGACTTTTAAAGAAATTTCATACATAATCAGATTGATGGTTTTGATGTAATCCTTAATTGTCAATTCAATTTACAAATTCATTCAAGAAATGGTATAGTATTCTCAGTGGAGAACTTCATGCAATATATGTTGATTTTTAATGATGTACACCTGAAACTCAATTGTGTTCTAATCCAACATTGTTTCCAAAAAATGACAACATCCTGAAGTCAAAAGAAAGAAAAATTGTTGATTTTACAATATGTTCAGTACTTGTGCAAGATGGTGTGCCCATGGGAAAAAACAGTATGTGCAATGATATGAAAGTTTCACATTTGAAAATATGCAAGAAGTTTGGTAAAGGTAGACATGGAAATGAATGGATACAAGAAGTGAAGTGAAATAAAAGAATAAGAGGTTTTGATTTTATGGATTTTGCATGTTATTCTGGAAGCTGGAAATTTCTACTGAAGATATTAAAGGAGAATAAGAAATTTCAATGAAGAGAATGCAATATCAAATTTTTATTTTAGAAAGATAACTGCCAGCAATGTGTAGACAAAGAAAATAAAGGAGAATGGACTTAGGAAAAATAGTAATTTTTTTATTTACATAGGTGATTCTAGGCTTGAGGACAAAATATTTAGTATCACTTTGAGGAAAAAAAGAAATTGTCATAGAACTGAGTCAAAAGAATGTAAAGATTGTTCCTGGTGATTTCAGCAATGTTAACAACTGTTCAAGCATGGTTAAAATAACTAGTCGCTATTTTTTAATTATATATTATAATTAGATCTACGGTCAATTTAAAAATATTCTGAATTATACTGACTCATGACTTCATGTTGTTTTAAAAATAATAAAATTACTAACTTAGCTATTACTTAGTAGTAAGTTGCTATCAGTGATATGATTCCCAAATTCATAGTAAATGGGAAAAAAAGTGTGCATCTTATAGATAATTATAAAAAACATTTATTTCATAATGACTTCAGGTCTTCTCAAAAGGCATGTTTGTTCTTTTATAAAGTTCATTTAACATAACACACATTTTTGGAATTAATGAAAGTGTGTTGATCCATAGAATTTCCAGACACCAAAATGCTTTGGGTGAAAAATGGCAGCACATTCTTACCACCTGTTTATGAAGGGAACTTAAATTCTGAATTCCTAAAGCGACTTTGTATCCTTATTCTTCCATGTCTCCTAATTTTACCCATTTTCATGTTTTATTAAAGTCATGTTTTATAGGTTCCAGATTGTTGCACAGTGACTTTTATATGATCCTCTCACAAAAATTGATAATCAATTATAAATGAATTCTGATGTGTAAAATTTGTACTAATTGATAAACAGTGAGGCTCATTTGAGTTAAGCAAACTTTTAAAGTCAATTTTTTTAATTTCTTAGAATATTTGTGTAAACATAAGGATCTTAAATGCTATGTGGAATAGATTAAAGAAAGAACAGACAAAAGCATAAACAGTAAAACATAAACCTAAAATTTAATAGTTGCTATCACACCACACTATCTTTTAGAAATATGATATAATAGCAATCAAATAATATAAGGATTTCACACAGACTAGACAAAATTGGGGTGAAATAATAAGGCAATTGACAAGTTGTTTTTGGGGAGGTAATGTAGAGCTGGCATAAAAATCTTATAGTGATGGGGAAAATTTAATAGCTAAATAATAAAGATTACAGGGATAGGTATCATAATGCTTTTATGCAATGCCTATTTTTGATATTAAATCTTTCAAGTCAGCTATTCAATCTCTGCACAGCACTGTGTTGCAATGATGCCTTTTCAGTTTCTTCCTGTTTCGCTTCTAAACTGTTTCCCTGACCACATGTCCTGCCATTAGCTCAGTATTTACAGCTATCAGCTTAAATTAATGTGTATTGATAAAAATTTCAAGAGTGTAAAACACCACTGGTTCATTCTCACATCTGAGAAAAGACCTAACAGTTTTTGTATTAATTTATTTTCATCATATCTCATTCCAAACTGGACCCCACAGTATATTTTACTTGTACTTTGAGTAGCAGAATAAACCACTGATGAAAGAGGATTCATCCAATTACTAAGAGCAAAGTAGCTTTAACTTCCTTTAGATATCTGCTGGTGAGATATAAAATGACACTTCCCGGACACATCAGTAGCACAATAAGGCCTTTATTGATTTTCATATCATGTTCTTCAGTCTGAGATGGCTCTCTTGAGGATGCCACTTCCCAGCAGGAAAAAATTGCCTTTTCTCCGTTTGAATTCTCAGGTCTATTAATGCATCCCTAGCTGGAGACAGTGTCATTTTAGTTCTATTTCTTTGTAGTTGATGTGTCTACACCTTGGTATTGTAGTGCCCTAATGGATCCTAGGGTTGTAGGTCAAAGTATGAAAACAAAAAATGAAATTGCTTAGCCTGACAATCAATAAAGAAGACTCTTAACACTTTTTCTAACTATAAAATGTGCAACCAATGAAGTGTTATAAGTGTATTCAACCTTGCACTAAAGTTATAAATAGAATATTTTTAACCTTTAGATATTATATACTCAAAATGAAGACAAAATGGCTACTATTATTGTTTAATGTACAATTTATAGAAAAAGAAAAGCAGCCAAAGTGCATAGTTTTGTTGACTAAAATGTTTTATAATCTTTGCAAGTTACTGCAAATAATATTGGAAGCTTTTATCATTCATCCTAAAAAATCTAATATAATTTAAAGATCTGGAGAATGAAAGTATAAAGGAGAACTATCTTCATCTTCTAAATTGACCTCCCTAAAATCACCTATTCGAAAGTTAGTAGTTTTATGTATACATATATAATATCAAAAAAAACCCTTTAATCTCTAACTTAATTAAGTACAGAGAATAGAGCACTATATTATTTTCTTAGAGAGCAAAATATCTATACTCTTTCGTTTCGAATGGGAGCTTTTGCAGATTTTTGATATTTTATTACTTAATTTATTTCAGAATGTAACACTCTTCAATTGATTTATTTTGTAGCCATTCTATTCCTACAACTGACATTTATCTGTATTTCATTTTTAACAAGTGATGATGAGCAGAAAATATATGTTCTATGAAAGTTCACAGTATTGATTATATTGAGTGAACAATATATAAGGATACTTTTAAGAAAGCTCTCTCAATGTGATCCCTCTTCCCATTGACATAATACTACCTACCAACCAAAGGTATGTTGATCATGGTCATTATTTTAATTAAAATATGCATAAATAATATCCACTAATATACACATTGCAACAAATATTTTTATTAAAATAATGCAATACTAATAATTTACTAAATTTACCTTTAATTAACATTGACTTTTCAATTGTGGTAATGTACAACATGCATTCATGTGTGTATGTGCATACACATATACATATAACAGTACTAGATAAAATATTTGAAACACTTGTAAACAGAAGTGAAAGGGTTTATAAATGTTGCTGTTAATATTTCAGTCAAAAATCTGAAGGAAGTAAATTATCTTCCTAAAAATTAAATAGCATTTAACTTTTCAAAGTGATGAAATACTTTTGAGAAACATTCCAGTGTTTTTTGAAGAAAATCTACAGGAAAATGATAAAATGTCAGGCAAACTATTGCATAAAAAATGTATAGTGGAGAATGGCACAATGTGTCTTCAAATATGATCAGCTGGACTAACTCCACAAAGCAATGAAGCACCATTCACACCTGTGCTTTACAGTGCAGAACACAACTTTCAGAAAGATATGTGTATGTGTATCTTTGAAAAATGGTCCTGATGACAAAGAATATACACTGATGATGGCATAGTAAAGATGAAGAGTTCCAAAACAATAAGGGTACTTATTCACTAAAAAGTTTTGTTTAGCATATGAATTGGAATTCAAACTTGGAGAAGAGTCAAACAGGATCTGTAACTCAAACATGGCAACATCATTTTCTTTACAGAACATCAGGGCATGACAAGAATATCATTTTTACAACAATTTGCATGGGAAATTTTAGACCACAAATTTATTTAAAAATTTAGAATTTTTAAAGTAAAAACTAAACCCAGTGATTATCATAAAGCAAAAGTCTCTCTTGGTTTTGCCAGTCATTGGCAAGTACTTCGTTTGCAGTTTGATGGGTAATTGACAAATAAAATTGAATATATTTAAGGTAAACAAATTGATGTTTGGCGTACTTATATTGTGAGATGATAATCAAAATCAAGTAATTAAAGCATGTATTACCTCATTAGCTCTCATTTTTGTTTTCACTTATTTGTGGGAAGAGTCATGAAAGTTAAGATTTTTTTCTATTTGTTTATTTTATTTATTGAGTTAATATAAGTTTACAACACTATATGATTTAAGGGAATAGGTTCACACATCCCCAGATATACTATTAATGATATTCACAATTGTCAGTAGAACTCTAGAATTTATTTCTTTTGCATGACTGAAAATGAATCTCTTGATCAACGTTTCCCCAATTTCCCTGCTTCAGTATGTTGTCAACCATCTTCTACTATCTCTGAGATTACCTAGTTTATATTCAACATATCAATGATGTGATGTAGTAACTTTTTCTGTGACTGACCTATTTTACTTGATATTATATTTTCTAGTTACATCTGTGCTGTTAAAAAGAGCAAAATGTCCCTTTTCTGAAACTAACAATACTCATATATACATTTACGTGTATGTGTATATAAATACTACATATACATATGCTATATATGTGTATATATGCATAAATATATATACATACCCATGCAAAATAAATCTATCACAAGTCCCTTGTCCACTCAATAAGTGTGGACCTATGGATATCTGGTTTCCATAGTTTGACTACTGTGAATGATTTTGCAAAGGACATGTAGTGCAAATATCTCTCTGAGGTTATTTTCTTTGAATGTTTCCCAAAAATCAGGACAGCTGGATCACAAAGTAGCTCTATTATTTTTTTTTTTTAGGAAAGCAGCACTATTTCTTATACTGACTTAATAAATTTACAATCTGAATAACAGAGTATTTAGGTTTCAGTATCTCCAAGTCTTTGCCAAAATTTATTATCATTGGTCTTTTTTGATAACAGGCATTCTAATTGATGTAAAGTAATATCTAATTGTGGTCCTGATTTGCTTCATTATGAATAATGTTATGAATTGGAAGATAACAAAGTTTTATTTTCATATTGGATTGGTAGATATTTTGCAGTTTTCATATATGTATTTTAGCAGAAAAGCTGCTAAATGCAATTTAACTATATTAATTATACCATAATAAAGCTGTTTTTAATGAAAATTGGGTACACTTAATATTGTCTTATACCTAAATATGTGCTGATTTTCTAACATATTAAATAAAATATGATTTTTATGATTTTATATATCTCTACAGAAAAGCATATGAAATAGTGTATGATTGTGTCATGTGTAATGAGTTGCCTTACATTTTAAAATAGGCTAGATAACTGCTTGATAATAAACTACCAGCCTCAGAATTGTTGAAACCAATGGTTGCTTTCCTACAGTACAGTTATCAGTGCTATATGCAAGTGGTAAACTCAATCCAAAAGGCTTGACTCTTTCAGATTTCCCTGACACTGACAAATGTGTGCAGTTAAGGATGAGAAAGTTTGCTTAATTTTCTCTCTTTCTTGATATTCATTTTAAAAATGCTGTAGTACTGGTCATAAAATGGAACGTAACGAGGAAGAACTTCTATCAGTCGTAATTCTGCTTCTTCTAGATCAGTGGTGGAAAACACACTGTAGGGGGTAGCTCTTTTTGTTCTGTTTCTTATACTTTCACCCAACATGAGAAATAAACATACAAAAAAAAAAGAGATATGGAATTGCTTAAGAAAATCCTTAAGAAAATAATGTGAATATAATTTCCCCTTGGGGGGGAGTGGGAAGCTGTTATCTTACAACTATGATTAGGTCCATATAATTTTGAATATGTGAATCAGAGATAAGTTATATTGCATAATAGACCTTAATGAAATCCACATTGATTTTCCCCCATAAGAAAAACAAAGTACTTGGTGTTCTATCTCCTATTAATCTAAGCAGGCAATGAAGGAAATAATCAAATCAACAAAAAGACTCTTGTTCTGATATAATAGCCTTGAGGTAGAAAGACCAATTAAGAGAAGTCCTTTATCTAATTAGAATTAGACCTGGATGGGTGGTAGGGCTCTTACAAGCAGATTAAAAATATAGAGGACATATATTCTTTTTATTAGATGATGCTTTGGGACCCAAGTCAAGTCTGATATTTTTTCCGGGAAAATTAAGTCATAAAATTAGAAAGAAGAACATAATAGTGCTAAACCATAATCCTTTTTGGTTTATGGTTTAACAGTTCTTCATGAGAACTGTTTCAGTTTCACAAACTATAATTCTTATATAGTGGTGTGTTGTAAACAAAATTGTACAGTTTATACTTGTTGCTGTGAAATGGAATCTTTTCTTTCACATTTTTTTGGCCACTCTGATTTAGATTTTTTTTCATTCTTTTTTTTTTTATCTTTTACTTAAGCTGTAAATCAAAGTGTTTGGACCTGTCTCAAATATATCTGCTCTGTGCCATCTGTGTGGCTTGTTGCCATCTAGCCTATGTCTTTATGCAAATCTTTTAGTGTAAATGTTGAACAAGACCATCTACAAGGTTATAGGCCTATAGGTTTTTATTATAATAGATGTTGAGTCCAAATATGTACATTTTGGTTATAGTTTTGGTTAAAGATAGAAAACCATGAAAATTTATCACCATAAATATATTATATATCTGTTCCACATACATGCATATAACCAACACTATGACTACCAACATCACTTCTGTTACAACATCAAATAAAAATAAAACTTGCTCTTATAATCAAAGTTTCTTATTTTCAAGCATTCTTTCTCTACTCTAAAATTAAAGAAGCCATTTGAAATTCAATGTGAATAACTTTTGTTACCTATAACCTCTCAGCTTGAGGTTAGTCTGTGAGGGAAAAATCACTGATGCATAAAGGGTGAAGAAAGATCAGTCAATTAAAAAGTGATTGGACAAAGAAACTTCTGTTATTGTCTCAAAATATTAATAATTGCATCTGTATAGCCAGATCACATAAAACAAAGAAGGTGGCTGAATAATTGACATGAAAATTGATATTAGATTTTATGATGAAGTGTCTTGGAAGTTAACATGAATCATTCCTGGAATACAATCAACATTATTAGAAAATTTATATTTTAGGTAAAGCAGTGAATTTTGTTTTTCAGAATGATGATTCTATGTCCCATATAAGGAGTGTAGCTAAAGGAGAATAAGGAACAACTATGATGTCTGAAGCTTGCCTCAGTAAGTCAAGAGTAGGATGATTATGATCTGCATTCGTCTATGAAAATGGGAGAGATAATATCATTAAAGATTATTAAGAGGGTAAAGTAAATAGGACTTAATGATTTAGTGGATAAAAATGGTATGTCTGGGAAGAGTCACAGATAATGAAGATCTCAGACTTTCAAAAGTTGAAGAATGATAATATAATTTACTAAAATAGGCAACATTCAGAGGATAGCAATATTACAGGATAAGGTGAGGAGTTTAAATTTAGATATATTGATTTAAGTGCCTATAAGATAATGGCATAAAGTAAATACTTTAAGTATTTAGATACATCATTCTAGACTTCCAAAGAAAGTTTAAAGTTAGAGTGATAATAATTAGTATATAAGTGACAGTAGTATCCATAAAACCCTTTCTTCACCAATAAATAAATAGAAATAGAAAAGTGTTCATCATGAATCCTAATGCAGTCCTTCTGAATTGCTCAGGTACATTTTTAACATCAAGCTACTTCCAACATTTAGTGGAACCAACCAATGCAATCCTTTATTTTATTTTGATGAAATTTTATTTTTTATTGAAACTTTTTGACATGGCTGTAGTCCTCATAGTTCTCCCAGCACCAAGTCCCCATGAACTACCACCACATCCTCTGTGTTCATCCCTTCCCTGTTTTGAGCCTCCCCTCCTCATTTTTTTCTGCTTGCTTTGGTTCTGTGGTCAGTTTGCTTTCTTTACCTGAGCATGATTGGTCTTTGAGTCATGCTGCCTTGGAAGCTTTCTAAGGCATAAAAACAGAAGATGCTTTAGGTAATTTTATAAGCCATACATAGTTGCTATCATTGGGAGCATTGCTACAACATACTAATAGTCACCAGGAAACATTTTGTTTATTTTTAATTTGCAGCTTCACAGCTCATAATATTTTCAAGCATACCTGATATTCAAGGAAGAAACAAGTCATTGAGGTGTTAGATTTCTCATCTAAAACTAAAAAGTTTGTTTTAATATAGAAACACATTCTTATTCAATTATATATCTTAAATGAGATATGTGTGGTCTTTAATTAATATCTCATCTATTTCCTATTACCATACAAAAAATGGATATATGCCATTAGTAAGATCTACCAATTAATATTTCTACTCATATGTTTTTCAGGGTGTTATGCTTATCATAGTTATGGAGATTTTTTTACACTTTCTTTTACTTATACTCATATATTAAACACTTTGTTATTTTATTTTAACTATTAATTGTAATTTTGACGTTTAATTCAGTAAACCATTTGCAAGATTTTTTTTTTCTTTCTGCACCATTAACTTACCAGTTCATTTTTGTATTACTTAAAAACCTAGTTTAGGCTAGATTCCAAATAGGAACATTTAAATTATAATTAGAATTCATAAAATGTTAAAAGGAACCTGCTTTGATTTGGATAATAAAACGGTTATCTGGATATACTGAGGCTAGAGAGACATCAGCATGATTAACTGAAATAGAATAAAATTTGATATAGTATTAAGAAGCGTTTACAAAGTTTGAAAATTAAGTATGGGCTGGCTGGTCAATATTCATAGGAAGTGGTGATCTCTGAAGTGCCCATGTTTTATTCCTAGTTAACAAGTGATGTCTTAATCATTAATTAAACTTAACATTCAAAGCATGTACCAGGACATTGCAAAAATTATCTGAAAAAAAAAGTGATTATTTTCTTTCAATTTTTGAAAAATTTTAATCCTAATTGCTGGTAGAAAAGTAAATGTTCTTTAATTCTGCAGAAGGAACTATAACTGAACATTGTGTGATTGTAACAAAGATTTAATGTTTCAAATTTTGTCACCCCCGCCTGTCTTTCCAAGACTTTAAAGTTCTATCTCTGTGCCAATTCTCCTGACTCAGGGTCTTAGTGTCAGTGCTTGATTTTGTTTTGATGTTCTTTGCAAATCAACAATTGAGTGCAATTTTAAGCAGTCAAAACAGACATTTGTCTTTGTGTTTGCATCCTATTTCCGGTGGCACTCTGCCCATTTAATCATGCAAGTAAGGGGACTGCTGGCAAAGCAAGAGGGACCAAAACAAGTGGCTGTGACCTAGCAAGAATCATGACACATGGAATTACCATAATTTATAAGGATCAATCCAGACTCATCTATGTTGTTACTGCACACCAAGTGAACTGTGCTAGAATGCTTAAGTAAATATTTGCATGCAACCTGAAGCTGCTGAGAATTCCTATTTCAACTAGAGTCCTTTCTTATGAAATATTCAATACATGGAATGTCTCCAGTGGTGCAGAGTGGTGGGTTTTGCTTTGATTTGATTAGTAGTGATGATTCTCTCATGAACTATGAATGTCCTTCTAGATTACTATCATCCAGTTCCTTTGGGCTTGTCATGGGAGCAGAAACTTGGGAGACTTTTGCTTATACACATGTTTAAAACATGGCCTTAGCAATATATAAAATGCGTCCAAGGAAGATTTTAAATATCATTGAAATAAGTCAAAACATACTTCGCTGTAAATGATAATGATTTGTTACAAACCTGTAACCTCACAGTTACCAGAAACACATTAGAAACTCAAGACCTAGAAATAGTACACATTATAGCAATAATACAGCTTCTTTTACATTTAATGAAAGGATAATCATTAATCATGTTACACAATTTTAAAATGATACAATTTTATTTCACCAAAAATTGTGGGTTGTAGTATTTTGTTTTTCATTGATTAGGGATTATTATTCAAAATTATCCTGAAATCAAAAAGAACAGCTTGTTAATTGCAACAACAAATATTTCAAACAAAACCATTAGGAGACTATAAACCTGTATATTTGTGTGTGTTTGTATATGTATAAGAATTATGCAAATATGTATATGCATTCTATAAAGATGTATACATTATAATATACAAATATAAATTTATGTTAATAGTATGAAAAGCACAAGTGTGTGCAGCATTAATAAACAATGCTTTTACTGTCAGATATATCTATGCTTTGTTAACTTTGCCACATTCACTTCCTAATAAAGGCATTTCATTTATTTGGTTAACAAAGATGATCTCATTAAATTAAAGATTTCTGAACATTTTGTTCAATTCATATTTTAAAGCAAAAAAAATGTTTTAAATAAGAGCACACATAATTTAAATTACTCTTACAAAAACCAAATTCCGTAGTTAACAAATTTATCTCAGTTGATTGAATATTTTCTCTAAGAGTAAACAAATTAGTTGCATTATGTCCTATAGATATGATCATTTACTGAGGTACTAAATATATCAATTTTTTCAATATTTGAAGTTATATATTTACTTAAATTATGTTCCAATTACAAAGGGCTCTAAAAATTAGTTATTTTCCCTATCATGGAACTTTAGATTTATTTTATAGTTTGTTATCAATTATTTCTAAATGTTAACTAGAAAATCCTAGTACTGTACATGTATTAATTTATCATGCATTTCATGGATACATTTTTATAATTGTAATCAATCTTAGCCTCTTAACCTTCAGTTGTCTTTGTTTAGATTAAGAGGTCTTCCACATGAAGACAAGTCTAAAGAGGTGCCTTACCTGATATCAAGTGGGTAAAAACTAACTGCTTGAAACTGATTTTGAAAACATTATTACAGGATTTTAATAATAGAATTAACTCACTTAAATAATGGTTTAGATTCAAAGTTTGGGAATTTTGAAATATAGATTGTCCTATTTGTAGTACTTCCATTACCTGAATCATTTTACCCACTTTGAGAAAATTCGTCTAAACATTATTCATCAATATATTAAAGTAGATTTTATAAATTGTCAAGACTACATTGCACACTTAAGATCATATGATCATGCATAACAATTGGTAAAACTATAAAAGAATAAAAGAAATGGCTATGGCAAAGATAATACATTATTTAAATGTTCATTTTTTTTATTGACTGCACATATATACATATATATTTCACATCATTTTCTACCCCGAGGTTTTCCCACCATGTTCTCACCCCAGGAACCATCTTAATCTCATGTGCACATCTCTCCCGCAATTTTACCCCATGCTCCTGTCTTGCTCTACCTTTGATTCTGCTGCCAGTTTTAATTTTTTTCTTGTACATTTGTTTGTTTTCCTTACATCCCACATATAAATAAGACCTTTTTCTTTGCAACTTATTTCTGCTAACCTGATTCCTTCTAGCTCCATTCAAGTTGCTGTAGATGACATAAATTTGTTTGTTTTATTGATTACTAATACTCATTGTGCACAAATACCACAATTTCTGACCCATTCGTCTGTTTGGGGGCATTTGGGTTGCTCCCATATACAGGATATTGTAAATAGTGCTTCAATAAACATGAGTACAGGTGTCCTTTTGAATTAGTGTTTTCATGGGTAGACCCCTAGAAGTAGGATTGCTGGATCTAATGGGAATTACATTTTCAGCAGTTTCATGATCCTCCACACAGCTTTCCATAGTGACTGGACCAGTTTGCATTCCCACCAGCAGTGTAAGAGAGTGTTCCTTTCTCTCCACATCCACATCAGCACTCATTGTTGTTCATTTTTTGTTTGTCTATTTTTTATGGGCCATTCTTACCAATGTGAGATGGAATCTCATTGTGGTTTTGGTTTGCATTTCCCTTATTATTAGTGATATTGAGTATTTTTTCATATGTATTGGCCATTTGTATTTCATATGTATTGGCCATTTCATATGTATTGGCCATTTCATATGTATTGGCCATCTTCCTTTCAGAAGTGTCTTTTTAACTCATCCTACCATTTTTTTTTTTTGAGTGGGCTTTTTGTTTTGTTTTTGTTAAGTTATGTAAGTTCTTTGTAGAGCTTTGTTATCAGACCCTTATCACTTGTATGGAAGGCAATTTTTTTTTCTTCCCATCGGGTTGGGGTTGGGTTTTTTGTTTGTTTGGTTTTTTGTTTGTTTGTGTGTTTTGATTATTATCTCTTTCGTTGTACAAAAGCTCTTTAGTTTGATGTAATATAATCTTCTTCCTTTGCACCTCTCCTTTACTTATTGGGTTTTTTTGCCTCTAAGTTGTCAAGAGTACTAATATGTACTTCCATTTCTTCTATTTTTTCTTCATGGGTTTATTAGTTCCTCTATCTTTTTTTAAGTTTTTCATTTCAGTCTTTAGTTTGTTGATTGTGTTCTGCATATCATCCTTTTCCTTCTCTACCTTTCTCTTAAAATTTTCAGTGTTTCCCTTATGGTGACTCTGAAATCTTTCTCAGTCAGGCTGAAATAGTCTCCTGTGTCCATACTATTGATTTTATTAGGCTGACTTTCTGTGGTGTATCATTCCCTGGAACATTCATTTGATCAGTTGTGATTTTCTTCCATCCCAAAGCTTGCCTTCAGGTTTGTTCTGCCCATGTTGTCCCTGTACGACTGGTGTGGACTGCCATGATTACTTGGAGGTCTTGCTCAGCTGTAGATGTGTCTAGTGACTGGGCTGCTGTGGTTGTTGTACAGAGGTAGTGGTGCAGGTCCCTGCAACTCCTTCTTCAGCTTTTGTTAACTGGTGCTTTGCTGATGGCAAGCAGGGATTCTCGTCACTCCTATTCAGTTGTTTTGGACTACTGGGATTGGAGATGGATGTTCCTGCAGTTTCTGCATGGACTTGTCACTGCTGGATGGCTTTGTCAATGGGCAGGGTTCCCAGGTTATTGCTATGGCAGGAGGGGCTTCCGTAGGAAGCTCTCCTGAAGCTCCTGCTTGGGCACTCTTCTGCTGTGGCAAGCGCTGATATTAGCTATGACATGCCCTTGGACCTCTTGTCTGCCTAGCCCCCACTTTGAGGAGAGGGTCCCAGAGACCCATGGGAAAGGGTCTCTGTCTGGGGTAGTCTGGGGTTCATGTGGTAGATGCCCTGTGGGTTGTCAGTGTGCTGTGAGGTGCCTGCTGGATGCCTGGAGTGAACTGTTTTCAGTTGTTAGGTTCTGCTAGGTTGTGACCCCCAGAGTGGAGTTGTTTGGATTAATGCCCTGCTCTGCCAAAGGCACTTCTCTTTCAGAGTTGTGACTCCTGGAAAAATGAGAAATGGGAAAAAAGAGAAAGAAGAAGGAAGGAAAGAAGAAAAGGAGACAAAATAGAGAAGGGGGAAAAGAAAAAGAAAGAAAAACTACAAAATTGGTCAGTGATCAAAGGAAAAAGAAAAGAAAGAGGAGAAAGGAATATATATAAGAGAAAAAAAGTTAAGAAAAAGGATAAGATTTTTTTTTTAAAAGGAAAAAACACAATAGAGATAGGGAGCGAGGAAATCAAAACAGAGCAGATAGAAACCAACAAGATAGACAGAAAAAAAGACCCAAGGCAAAACAGAGGGTTCTTCCCTGCTGTACTACTCAGCTGAGCTTAAACTCAGGCATGAGTGTCCCTGTGGGGGACATCTGCAAAGTCCTTTATTCATACAATGGGACAAATCTATGAGTTTCAGGAATTAAGCCTACCTACACTCCCAAGGATTGCATTTATTTTACCTATGTGCATTTGCTCATTTAGTGGTAAATACTGAAAAACTAGCTCTCCTAAAAGGAAAAAAAATCTGATTTGTAATATTTGCTTTTTTTCTGTGATGTAAATAGTTAAAATAGAGAAAATATCAAGTTACCAATGTAAATTTCAAATATTCACAAAATTCTGAAAATTTCATGCAACTCTTATGAGCTGTTATGAACCATCCCACTACAGCACTTTTTGTATGGAGAATTTATAAACTCAAACTCTAAAATTTAATAACAAAATGGAGATTAGAGTGGCATAAAATGGTGATGATGACGATGTAATTGCACAATTTTTCTACAAACAAGTCAACACTAAGCAAATAAAAATAATGTTATTTTCATATTTTTTTAATTTTAGGCATAGAACTAATGTATATCCTAGATAAAATAATTGAAGATCAAAACATGAAACATTTATTTTTAACTACTTTTTTTCTGAGATGATCTCTATGTAGTAATAATAATGTCTTTTTATATTATGAACAATTGTCCGATGCCATTAAGATACAGGTATGAGTTGAAACATATATAGATGTTGAAGTTTGCCACCAAAAGCATGCAACAGATATAGTAACCTTTCAGTTCTGCTGTTTTTTAATTTTAACATTCTAGAATGATTGGTCACCTCAACAGATCATGAGTGAGCTTCCCATTGAATATAAATGAATAATGAATGAGAAATACATACACTGTGCAATAAAATTTGCCTGTGTAATAAAATTTACTTGTACAAAAGACCTCATGGATGTGGCAAGCAAATTAGATTTTTAAATCCTTATAAGCAGCTTTCCTATCATATATATATGCCTTAAAAAACTTCTAGCAACATTTTCATTGAAATACAACAAACTTTTTATATAAAACTTCATGTATTCTATATTTATCCATATTTCACAGAGAACAGAATAATTATGTAAGTACCTGATGTTTCATTTTTATTGTTGCATCTTGTTAGTAGTAATATTTCAAATTATTACATTAATTCAAATTGTAAAAATTTCTGGTGAAGTATCTATATGTGTGTGTGTGTGTGTGTGTGTGTGTGTGTGTGTGTGTGTAAAGACACTAAAAGCAATTCAAACAAATTTTATTGAAATAGGAATGTTAGCTTGTTCAAACAGTTCATTTAAAACTCCACCTTAATTCCCTTGGCAGAAGATATGATGTGGTTAGGGAGGCACCTTGTTCCCAATAGATTAAAGGATATTTTTAAGTTTGTCCTATGCTACCATTTTAAGTGTTGCTATCATTGTTTTTGCTGTGTTAATTCTTTTTCCCTGATGATCATACAGAACTACAAATAGCAGTCTGAGATAAGTGCATCAGGCCAATCTTGATTGTAATCACAAACTTATTATTCCCTCAATTTGTAAGTATAAACAACTGAAATAAAAGTTATGAAAAGTGCATTTCTTGTCAAATTGACTTGATTGTTAATAAATGTTTACTTTTCTATTATAAAGTCATGAGAAAAATGAAGTTTAAAGACAAAATTGACATTTTCACATTTGACAAATTCTATGTGTACATATAATGAAAAATTAAGCTTCTGGTATCATTTTTTCTTTAAATGTTACAATGAATATATCCAAGTATAATTAGTCAATTCTGAGTGTCTGATTTCCTGCTGGGGAGAGAGGAACCCTGGTAATTTGAGATGGCACATTAGTTTAGTGGAATTAATGCAACATCCCTTTGTGTCTAACTCACTCCCAGAGAATAATTTTTACCCTAGGAGAATTGTTTCCTTATATCCTAAGATGAATTAAGTGACATTTTGAAATTATTTTCTTTATCTCAGCTACTTCCATGACTCTTATCACAGATATATCCGTGGGAGTGAAACTACCTATTCTTTTTCCTATAATGACTTAAATTTTTGTATTTATTGAAGTAGTTCTATTAACTTTTCATTGTTGGCATCACAGTTGGATAACTGCATGTGTTTGATCCTCTAGATTTCTTCATAAGATTCTCCTCTGGCACTTTGCCTTTTTCTCTGGAGCTGAGCTCCAGTATTGGCTGTTCAACACAGGACCATCTGAGGGAATGCTGGCAAAGACAGAAGCAGTGGAGTACAACAGCTATTAGGGAAACAAAACAGACCAGCAATCCCCATGACAGCGCCAAAGAATTTTATTGGAAAATGTCTATGGCTTCCACCTTACCCCAGGTTTTTCCCACAATGTACTGCTACATGAAATCCAAAATATGATGTTTATAATAAAAAATTATAAATTCTCACATGTATTTTTATGAAATATATATATGTATCTACTCATGCTTTGCAAAATGTAAATATTTTGAAACTATCTGATCTAATGGAAACAGTTTAAATGTGACTCAATTTTTATATGATGACTATGGCTATTCCTTATAGAAGAATAGCAAAGAAGAAAAGATTAAGTTTCATAACTGAAATTGATGAGCCATGGGGGGGTGGAGCTTGACATTTGTAATAGCAAATATTAAAATGATAGGGACAGCACATAATAATTATAGAGTACATCTATAAGACAGACTATTTTGGTACTATTTAACACATTCATCCAGACAGCATGGCCAGAAGCAATATTATTAGTAGTTCCCTGGGGGTGCTGCAACAAATTATCAAAACCTGGGTGATTTAAAATAAGCAGAAAGCTATTTTCTCACAGTTTTGGATGTGAGAAATGCAAAGTTCAGATGTCAACATAGTTATGCTCGCTGTGAAACTGTAGTAAGAGGATTCTACTTCCCTTTTCCTAACCCTGATGATTTGTTGGAAATTCCAGGTATTTCTGGGTTAGCAGCTGCACAGCTTCAATCTGTGCTTCCATTGTTACGTGGTACTTTACCTGGTCTCAGTCTTCTCAAGAGTTTTTCCTTTTCTTAATAGAACACCGGTCACATTGGTTTAGGGACTAACTACCATTATGACCTCATCTTAATTAATTACATTTTTAATGAATTTATTTACAAAGAAGTTCATTTTCACAGCTACTGGGAATAAAAGATTCAATGTACCATTTCAAGTGAAGCAATTCAAGTGATGAGATATTTAATTAGAGCAGAGTTGATATATTACATGAATAAACTGAGGCCACAAATGGTTATTTTTTTCAAAATGTAAGAACAAGTTTTTAAATTATGGCATTATGTAAAAGAAAATTTGATCTTTTCATGATGAAAGGCAGAGAGATGGAGGATTGAGACAAAAGAAGCATAGAGCACTATGTTCAAGAAGATGGTGGTTTCTTTACCTTCTTTTTTTGTTGTTACTAAAAATATATTACTATGAATATTTATTAGGTATTTATTTAGATATGGGTTCTCTGGGAAAAATACCTTGAGTGTAATTATTAGTTAGCATGGTCAAGATATCTTTAACCAGAAACTGCCAAACATTTACAGAATGAATATATTAATTCATATTCTCATCATTACTGTATGAGGTTCAGTCAGTCCAAATTATCATCATACTTGGTATCCAAAACTAAGTTCTTGAAATACAACAAATTGTTTTAATGACAGATGTTTAATGCCTCTAAATATCTAGCGGAGTAATTCATAGTAACATCTACTATATCTTCCTTATTTGTTCTCAAATGATGGTATGCTAACCTCTGTCTTCTCATTACTCTACACATGCCTTGTAAAATAAGCACAAATTCCACAGGCATATAACCTGAGGTCACAGGATATGTTTAATGTTAGAAAATAATGCATATTTTCTCCAAACTATTTCTACAAACATATATATTTTTTCACCAGGAATGTGATCCTATTTCCCATTGTCTAATCAAAACTTTCATTATCATATTTTTAGCATACTGATTTGTATAACTCAGCATTTCTTTGTTATTTTAATTCGAGCATTTCTGACTGACTGTGAGTCTGAATATCTCTTCACTGTAATTACTTGCTCTTCAGATTTCCCCTTCAGTGGATTGCTTTTTTTTTTCTCTCGTATGCTAACTATATTTCTCCTGGGTTTCTTACCTTTTCATTTCTTATTTAAATTATTTTTAAATTTTCTATTATTCCCTTGTCTTTTTTAGACACTGCAAGTATTTTCCTTTCATGATGTCACCTCTCTATAATTTCCTTCATTGTAAGCAAATGCCTTAATTTGTATGTAATCAAATTCATTATTTTTTTTGTGAAGCAAAAGAGAGAGAAAAATTTGTATACTGATGAGCAAGAATTTCTACATTTTAACCACAGATCGTTCTTTCTGTCAGCATAATTGGAACTTATATAAAAGGAGCATAATTAGTGAATTATGCATTGTAGAATGCAAAATCTTTTTGATACAATAAGGCTCGGCCTTTAGAAAGTTTCAAATATCTTGACCTGCCCATTAAAAAAATTTTGGCATGTAGGCCTCATTATTCTTCCCATTATATCTTTTTCTGTAGCAGAATGAAGATTAAATAACATTTCCTTAATATTAAAAGATAATACACTTTATCTATTTACTTTGTGCAACCAGCTAAACACTAACCTAGATATTAAAGTTAAGTCACTCTATATGTGTAACTCAGGTGATTTTAGCTAAATAACGTGCACATACTTGCCAAGACCAGTGGTTACCAATCATTTCTGTTTTAGATAATGATTTGCAAAAGTGTTCTCCCACTATGTAGATGGTGTCTTTTTATTTTATAGTTTCTTTTGCTGTTTTAAAACTTTATAGCTACATATAGTACCATTGATTTATATTTTCTTTCACTTTACTTTTCATTGAGCTGTCCATAGAGAAATTTATAAAGCTAAAACCTTTAGAGGTGTAACTGTGTTTTCTAATGTACACTTTATGATTTCTGGTCTTACATCCAGTTATTTCATTCATTTTAAGTTGTGTAGAGTTTGAAAAAGTGGTCAAGATTCTTTTTTTTTTTTTTGTATCTCTCTACCTAGAGCCATTTTTGAAGAGACTTTCCTTTTTCCACATGTACACTTTGCTCTTTGTCAAAGAATATCTGTGTTTATTACTGAATTCTTAATTCTATACTATTGGTCTGTATCTTGAATTTTGTTCCAGTACCATGAAGTTTCTATTACTATAGTCTTGTAGCAATGCTGAAGTCTGGACAGATTGATTTCTTCACTCTTTCTTTTTTTTTTTTTTTAGCCTGGCACTCATTATTCCAGGCCTCTGTTTTATGCAATTTTCAATAATGCATGTTTTATTTCTTTGAATAGCTGTAATAATTTGATAGGGATTGCTTTAAATGTACATATTGCTTTGGGTAAGATGAACATTCTTCCAATGATAATTATTCCAATTCAAGAGCATGGAATATCTTTTAATTTTCTTATATCATTTCCTTTATCAGTGTCTTGGAGTTTTAATTGAATAAGACTTTCACCTTCTTTGGCAGGTTTATTCCTAAGAATGCAATAAATTTTTATGCTACTATAAATGGGATTGTGTTCTTGATGACAGAATTTCATTTCTTTTCTCACAATGGCCTCTGGCCTATCTATTTACAAATATCATTTTTTATCATTAGAACTGCATCGAATCTGTAGATTTTTTTGTCGTATGGCAATTTTGATAAAATTGATTTTCCAATCTATGAGCAGGTAATGTCTTTCCATTTTTTAATGTCTTCTACTTCTTTTAAAGATGTTTTACAGTTTTCTTGTATAAATGTTTCACATATTTTGTTAGTTTTATTCCCAGGTATTTAATTTTTTTGGTGCAATGGTAAAGGGAAAGGAACTTGAATTTCTTATATGGAACAACAAAGACACTGGATATCCAAAACCCTCTTGACCAACAGAAGAGAGAATGGAGGTATTACAATCCCAGACTTCAAACTATACAACAAAGACATAATAATCAAACAGCATGGTACTGGAACAAAATCAGATCAATGGCTCAGAATTAAGTGCTCAGAAAAAAACACACCTGTATGGTCAACTAATTTTCAACAATAGGGCAAAAAAACATACACTGGAACAAGGATACCCTCTTCAATAAATGGTTCTAGGAAAACTGAATCAAGACATGCAAAATAATGGACCAAGACAATCCCTCACACCTTGTACAAAAACCAGCTCAAAATAGATAAAAGACAAGAAAACTTGGGAAAAAATTTCCAAGAACTATACTTCAGAAACCTCTTCCAGGACTCATCTACACTGGCAACAAAATGAAGGAAAACATAAACAGCTGAAACTACATAAAATTTAAAGCTTTTTTACAGCAAAAGAAACAATAAGCAAAACTAAAAGAAGCCCAACCAAATAGGAGAAAAATGTTTACCCTCCATACAAGTGATAAGGGTATGTTTACAAAGTTACACAAAGCACTCATACAACTTAATAAAAGCAAAGTAAAAATGCCCAGTCAAAAAATGGGAAAAAAAAAAAAAACAACTAAAACTAAAAAAATACTCTCCAAGAGGAAATACAAATGGCCAATAGGCATATGAAAGAATGCTCAACATCACTAATAATCATGGAAATGCAAATCAAAACCAGACTGAGATACCATCTTACACTAGTAAGAATGGCCTATATATAAATATGTATATATTTATATTTATAAAAATATATTTACATA
This sequence comes from Uropsilus gracilis, assembly GCA_004024945.1. Classification (NCBI taxonomy): domain Eukaryota; kingdom Metazoa; phylum Chordata; class Mammalia; order Eulipotyphla; family Talpidae; genus Uropsilus; species Uropsilus gracilis. The sequence continues at coordinate 1,761 of PVHY01002088.1, read as the reverse complement.
TATATGTAAAAACAATAAATACCAAAACAGACAACAACTAGTGTTGGTGTGGATGTGGAGAAAACAGAACACCCTTACACTTCTGGTGGGAGTGCAAACTGGTTCAGCCACTATGGAAGGTTATGTGGAGAACCCTTAAACTACTTAAAGTACTTCAATCCAGCAATCCCACTACTGGGGATCTACCCAAAAGACAAATTCACTAATTATAAAAAGACAGACACATGTACCCGGATTGCAGCACTGTTTACAACTACCAAGATATGGAAACAATCCAAATGCCCCAAAACTGAAAAATGGCTGAAAAATGTGTGGTATACCTATACAATTGAATATTATTCATCAATCAGAAAAGACAAACGTCATTCACAGCAACATGGTTGGAGCAATAAGGGGATTATGTTAGAGGAAATAAGAAAGGAAAGAGAAATTGAAATTGTCTCACTTATATGAGGGGTACAGGGAAAACAAACAAAGAAATGGACAAGAAAAGTTTTATTTATTGAAGAGACTGTCCTTGTTCCAATGTAAGTTTTTCACTCCTATGTCAAAGATTAGTTGACTATATATGTTTGGTTCTATTTCAGGGCACTCAATTCTGTTCCATTGGTCTGATTGTCTGTTTTTGAACCAGTACCAAGTTGTTTTAATTACTATGGTTCTAAAGTATAATTTGAAGTCTGGAATAGTAATACATCCATTTTCTCTTTTTCTGGTCAGGAGACTTTTTGATATTCGAAGTCATGGGAACAACCCAAATGTCCCAAAACAGACAAATGGATGAAAAGATGTGGTACATATAAACAATGGGATACTACTCATCAATTTAGAATGACAAATTTGATGAATTTGAGATAATGTGGATGAATCTAGAAAAGTCATATTAGCAAAAACAAGTCAGAAGGAAAAGATAGAAACCAAATGGTTTCACTAATATATGGGACATAGGAAAAACAAACAAAAAGCCAGGCAAATAAAGCTAACAATCATACTAAAGTACAGACCTTGGGCAGGGGGATGAGTGGGAGGGGCCAGAGAGGGGAAGTGGTGGGTGAAATATATATATATATATATATATATATATGTATATATATATATATACATATATATATATATATATATCTCCACAGCTTTGTATATATATTTATATTTAAATATTCTTTATTTTAAAAAAGGAAAATATGCAACTATCGAAAAAATTTTTAAATGCCAACAGAACTGAAGCATGGAGCAACAGAAGGGGAGGAGAGTAAGACCGGGGGAGGGAAAGGGCACAAGAGACAGATGGTTCACAAGTTTCAAGATGATGGAAGAACTGTAAGGTAGACAATGATGTAATATATGGTATGTGGGGGGGGGGTTGGTGGGTTGAGAAAAAAAAGAAGAAGCAATTTGAATTTTGCCATCGTAAACAAAACAAAACAAAGGCCTCTGGCTAAGCTAAAAGCTCTGCCACCAAAGCATCTATTCCAAGCTACAAACCACAGGTTCTTCTCTTTACGTACTTCATATTCAATGTATCATGAGTTGCCTCAGTATCAACTTTGTTGAAGTTTGCACTGATGTATACTGATCAAGTGATGACAGTGGGTCCCATCTACATGAGAGACTATCTGAAAAGCATCCTCCTGGCTTACTGCTCCAGAGTCAAAGGCATTAGGTACCAGATCCTGTACTTTCTACTGTGTGGGTTTGTCATATTTACTTCCTTTGGTAGGGTTTCCTCCGTTGCTTGACAGGGCCTATAAGATCTGGGTTGCT